>JBAJNP010003616.1:0-24994 GCA_036877545.1 Yasuhikotakia modesta | reverse complement strand
TATATATAAAAGTAGATTACATCTAAACATGAACTACTGTTAGGTACCACACAACAGCTCAATGCCTATTGCTCCTATATGAAGGAGCCAAAAACATGCCTTCACCTCTCGTTAACAGAAATAAACTGCTGGCATATTTGTTTGACATCAATATTGTCCAGACTGTTCTGGTGGACATGGCATACAGCAGCATTGTTCAATCTCATTTGTGTCATTGTTGACCAGTGAATACATTTTAAAAACTATTTGTGCGAAGTGGATTGTCTATTGGTGAACTGTCAAAATTCTAGCCATGGCAATATTAGTATGTAGCATATCAATTTCTTTCACAAGACTGATTTCTGACAAATAGCCAACTATAGCCTGTCCTGCTATAATGAATGTGCGTCAAAGCGGTAAAAAAAAACCCACTAGTATTAACGTTAACTGTTGTCGTTACTTTGATGGACTTTGATGGATTCACTAGCGAACTTTAATTGACTTACACTTTTCTTTGAAAAAAAGCTCCTTATGTCCAGCTTCTTTGTTGCTGCCGCCATCCTTACATGTATGTCACCCAACACACCTGCTTACACTGGAACAAACTCTGCTGCATTCAGCGCTGCTTGTATCTGAACGCAGCCATAGCCTATCACATGATAGCAGGAAAAGGCACAGCCCATCAGAATGTTCATGTGTTTTGGGGGCGGAACTCAAGGAGAGAACGTGATTTATCCCTTTCTGCGCGTCTAGATTAATGTTGACAGCACGATTTTTTAAGTGGATTAAATTATTAGTGGGGACATTTCAATGGTCGGAGGATATTGGTGGGGACACATCCCCTCCGTCCACCCTAAATCTACGCCCCTGACGATGTAGATGATCAAACTGCGCTTTTAAGGACAAGTGGCAGTGTGACATGTATGATGTTAAAATGCAAGACTGAGTATGAATGAGAAGTGTAAGACAGTACAAAACAATACAAACATTCCACAATATCTCATACTTTCTTTTTAAATATTCTCTTTGTAATTTGACTTTTTCTCTTCAATTACATCAAATTGAAATATGAGACCAAACCACTGTGCTTTATAAAAAAGAATGTTGAGGCTTAAAGTCTTACCTCCAGGCTAAACTCATATTGAAATACGAAATGAAAGTGCAGAATGTTTTTTTAATTTATATTTAACAACAAATACCCCAGTGACTATTGATGTGCTGTCTCTGAAGAATTTATGTAGCATTCATTTCTGAGGTTGTGCTGCTGTGAAGTCATTTTGTATTCTTACCTCTTGTTCACTATTACTGTTTTTTCTTTTCTTCTATTTATCCTGTTCTCTAACGCTCTCACTCTATTTAAACATTTATTTTCTGTCTGCACCTTAAAGGCTTTGTGTGTTGTGCTGTTGATGTTTTATCTACTAAAATCCACAGTAAAAATGTATCATTCGTATATCCTTGCAGCCTGGGACAGGCAAAGCTTAGCTTTGTGTCATCTTCAATTGTCATTAGAACAAGCATTGTTCCCTTGATGTTTTCTTGTTCTGCACCAAGGGAAGTATGGTGGCCCTGTGGAGAGTAAACTGGATCATTTATGAGAGGAGCAAAAGATTTTTCTATCTCCCCGTAAACTGGAAGTTGTTTATATATTTATACACTTAATGTATTTAGCATAATGTAATAGCACACCTTTTGTGTGCACACCCTCCAACCAACATTTATAGACAATATGTGAAGCCAAGTTTGTGATTTAACTTGCAATGTACATTAAACTTCCATGATAATCAGTGACACTGTTTAAACCACAGGAAGCTTTTGAATCACATTATAATGCACTGTTGGTTCTAGTGTTAAAGCCATACAACAACAACATTATATTAATAGTTACATTCACTTGATAAACTGCCTTTAGCTTTGTTTCCGCACACATTAATTGTGGCAACATTTCAACAGCCTTATGGAATATCACAATGTTTCAGTCAGCTTGATACAGGCCAATAATTTGCTCCATAGACTCTTAGGTAATTGCATATTTAAATCTAAATGGGAAGTTTCCTTTGGGCTGGGTGAAAAAACATATAAAACCCACAGCTCTGTGTATCGCTGTGATCTGTCAATGGTCATGTGCATCTTAGATAGGGTGTTAAAGGTAGCATTCACAAGTCTGTTAATGTTTGGTCCTATAAAGACGTTCTCAATGGCAAATCAATATATACTGTAACAGCTGACTCATTCATAGTTGTAAAACTTTTCAGTTTTCCTGCATTTAAAGTCACACCAGAGGTGTTCAGCTGTGATTGGGACTTGGCTTTATTCAGACCGGTCAAGTTCTTTCACACTGACTCGAGAATTTCATAAAGATTTGTACTCATGGAAATGACTAAAGTGGTCAAACATGTTCATTAGAAGGGAGTGTCCCAATACTTTTGGCTATCTACATTTATATATATATATATATATATCAACATATATAAACCATTTTTTATATTTTTCCAGGCACACATTCACAAAATCCTGTGACTATACAGAAGCAATAAGTTTTTGTGTTTGTCTTGTTTTTGATATGGCCTGTAGGATTCTGCAGGCAAGGTTCTGGACAGATGGATTATAATGTCCCGAGAAGAAGAGATCATCACATTGCAGCAGTTTCTGCGCTTTGGTGAAACCAAGTCTATTGTGGAATTGATGGCCATCCAGGAAAAGGAGGACCAGGCAGTCACAGTGCCATCTTCAAAGACTGACTCTGGCATCAGAACCTTTATTGAAAGCAATAATCGAACACGCAGTCCCAGCCTTCTTTCACATCTGGAGAACAATAGCCCCACTAGTATTCATCATTTTGAGAACATTCCAAACAGTCTGTCCTTTCTGCTGCCCTTTCAGTACATTAACCCAGTGTCAGCCCCCATGTTAGGACTTCCACCAAATGGGCTGACCATTGAGCAATCAGGTCTCAGAATGCGAGAGGCAAATCTTCAAAGTCAAAATGAACCAGTAGAAACCAGTGAGTCTGAAGTATCACTCTCACCTTTTTGTAGTGGTCAAAGCCCAAGTCGAGGAGCAGTGGGAACTTTATCAAACTCCCTTGAACTTAAGACAGAACCCAACAGAGCTTCACCAATCTCTCCAACACTTTCCACACAGCAGTCCCAACAGTCACAGACAACACAACAGGGGCAGCAACAGCATCAGTCAGAGACTCTCAACAATCATCAAACCCATCACCATTTTGAAAAGAATGAACAATCCAAAACTATTACACACTCCTCATTCTCATCCAAGATGCATCGCATACGTCGTATGGGCACAACCTCGCGCAAGGGTCGTGTCTGCTGCAACTCCTGCGGCAAAACTTTCTATGACAAGGGCACCCTAAAGATTCACTACAATGCTGTGCATCTGAAAATTAAGCACCGTTGTACTATTGAAGGGTGCAACATGGTTTTTAGCTCATTGCGCAGTCGGAACCGCCATAGCGCCAATCCTAATCCTCGCCTACACATGCCCATGCTAAGAAACAACCGGGATAAGGACCTAATTCGCTCCAGTTCTGGTACACCTGTCATATCAAGTGCCAAAAGTGGATTCACTCTAACCAGCCCAGGACGTCCACCACTAAATTTTGCCACCCCTCCTCTTGATCCCATTATACAGTCACCTTTACAGAGCCCTCTAGTCTTCCCATCTCTCAAGTCTGTACAACCAGTGCAACCTGTGCCACCATTTTATCGCACATTACTTTCACCTTCTGACCTAGTTAGTCCCCCAGTGTCCCTGCCCAACAGTCCTGTACTGCCTACCACAACAAACAGCACATGTCTGACTGACCAGCAGCACAAAATGTTATCTGCTGGCTCCCAGAACACCCATGTTCCTGAAACAGCAACATTTCCTCATTGCCTCCCAACAACTCCAAGTACTCAAGATTCCACAACCCTTGACCCAATGCCTAAAAAGAAGCCACGTAAATCTAGCATGCCAGTCAAGATAGAAAAGGAAGTGATTGATGTGGCAGATGATTATGATGATAAGGATGATGAAGATAGTTGTCACCATCACCACCACCACCATCAACCATCCCACCTACATAACAATGTCAATGGCAACTGCAACAACAACAATAACAGCAGCAGTCATCATTGTGAGAGAAGTGGGCATCAATCACCACTGCATAATGAAATTAGTCCAGGTCTTGCCCGTAGAGGCATACTCCATCCTGATCCAGAAGAGAGCAGTGGAAGCCAAGGTGGTAGAGGTACTAGTGACCTACGCTGTATTGACAGCTGTACTTCTGAGGACCAAGATTATGAACGTGACTTTGAAAATGAGTCAGAGACATCTGAATCCAGGACATTATACCGTGATGAGCTGATAGACACTGACATGCAGCAGCCTGCCCTAGGGAGAAACTTAGACAAGAAACAGCAAGGGACAGAGAATGAGGCACACATCTTCAGAAAAGATTTGGAGGAACAAAGCCGTTCCCCATCTTCTCAACACCAGCCTCTTTGCAAAATTAAAGAAGAGATCAATGACCCTTCTTATGACATGTTTTGCATGGGTCAGTACAGCCTATATAATGGGGGTATGGCAGTTGCTGCTGCTGCAGCCAGCATGGCTGTCTTGCATGAAAGTTTCATTTCCTCTATGGCCTATGGAACAAGCCCACCAAAGTTCCCCTCTCAGTCACCTGAGGATGATCTCTGCCCCAGCCCTGATCCTAAGATCTGCTACGTCTGCAAAAAGAGTTTTAAAAGCTCCTACAGTGTCAAACTGCACTACAGAAATGTACACCTCAAAGAGATGCATGTGTGTACTGTTGCCGGATGCAATGCTGCCTTCCCCTCCCGACGGAGCAGAGACAGGTGAGACAAATTACTTATGTCTTCTGTTAAAATCCAAATATGTAGACTGATTTAATTAAAATAATGACTGAAAGCATTGAATGCAGAATGAATGCATTGAATTCTTTAACATTAACATTTAAACATTTAGAATTATTTTTTTTTAGAAAAATCTTACATAATTTAGAATTCTAATATTTAGAATTATGAAACTATGCTAAGTTATTTCATAAGCTAAACAAATTTCATAAGAGCAAGAGTGCTAATATCACAACAGCTGTGAGTTGCCCATTTTTTTCCAACTGAAGTTGACTTGGATCCAGAGGTTGTAACCAAGAATATAACATTGGATTAGGACAATATATTATATATTGCATGTTTGAGAGGTACAAATTAGATGTTAGCAAATCATGCATAACAGGAAAAATATGTGTTGACAATACATGTTTTAAATTCATTAACATGCTATTTACCTGTACTTGCTTACCTGTCACACATAGGTAGAATTGCATACATAAGCAGAGGTTGAAGCTTGTCAAACCGCTACATTCATTAGCACCTCTCCCACTGTTAGTTATCACACTTACCATAAACAATCCCAGAATGCATTTGTGCTAGATGGCAAGCAGCAAACAGATCTTCACTTAATGTAAACTAAAATTAAATAACAAATGTGTTGTTTTATGTGTTTAATATGTCCTTACTTTTATGTGTGTTTTTGCTGGTCCTCTCTTTTTGATACCATTTTAATGGGCTTGAGGGCCACGGTTAGGTTTAGGGTTTGAATTAAGTTACAGTGAACAAATGAATTAGGTTAGGCTGTACAACCATGTGTATGTGTTTTTTCAACTTCCCCTTTCCTGAACCTTTCCTGAAATTTACAAATTAAAAGCTCAACAGTGCTGACACTTTAAAAGAGACGCAATGTTAGTGATCCACTGTTGTGTGTTTATTTATTGAGGTGCCACAAAAAACTTCCTTCTGTCCATGAAAAGAATATATAGTTTATATGCAAGATAACTATGCTGCCAGCATTGCAAGGCAAAGGTTGTGGGCAAGCTCTGAAGGCCAATGCTAGGGTAACTCAGGAGTGCCTCAGGCAGAGTAGTCTTTTTGTCTGTCTTGTAGATTAAAAATTGAAGTGCAACCTCTATTTGTTTATTATTATTATTATTATTATTATTATGAAGAGGTAACATCAAGTTCCCACCATGTATTGCCATTTTTGTGGTGATGACACCATAATGCCTGGGCCCAGCTATGTATATTATTATTCAAAATGAACTGATGACCTAAACATGCTCTTTATCAATTTTGCATACGCAGAAGTATGCAAGAAGTGAAATATCACATCTGGAAAAGGTTTCAGAATTAGGCGTAGCAAAATGACTAGTACCATCTATATTATTTCAACAAAGTGTGTCATGCACTCATGTGTCATGTTTCTTGTATGAATGAACATTGGTAGGCACGTAATATTCCAATACCAACAAAAAAGTAAAAAAAAAATAACTTGAAAGTCAACCACATGTCAGCCATTTTCAATTTTCAACAATTTTTGTTCAGATTTTGTGATTTTCAGATATCAAAACTGAATGAACTCCTGTAAGAGATTTAGGGCAGATCAACATTATATTTGAAAGTAATCTGAATGCCTTTGTAATTCTACATTGCTAAAATCTTGATGCTCTACCATGAAACAAGCTATCCTTAGGGGAAAGGAAGTTATCCTTAAACATGCAGTGTCCAATCTACCCCAAACTTCATGTTTAATAAGAATCGTGATCTGAAGACATCTCCATTCCAAATATCCAAGGGCCTCTCTGTGGGCCTCTCTTTATGAGGCCTACAGCCTCATAAACAAGATGTTGTTCCAACTCAGACTTGCATTATCTAGTCTGCCCAATCTTTATATTTGATAAGAAACCTGGGCACACAAATAAATCACATATAAATGTTTTTGACAAAATGCTTTTATACACCAGCTTAAATGCTTATTGAGCACCATTCATTAATTCCGTACCCATTCCATTTCCATACCCCTAATTCAAAAGGTTAAGTTTATAATAATGATTTTGTAATTTGAGCTGTCTGGTTCACTTTTACAGAAAATGTCTGTCTGTAAACACAAAGAAGATCCAGCTACTAAATTGAATTTCTGCATACTGTAAATGGTGCAGCATTTGTATCCTGTTTTATAGCAGTTGTTTAGAACTTAAACTTATTCTTGTTAAGAAAATACTATGCAAGTACCCTTCAATTCTATTTTAATTTTTATTTGATTTTGTTTATTTTTTATGTTTATTTTATTTTGTTTTAAACAGAGATGGTAGCAGAGGGGCAAAAGGTATGAATCAAAGCTTTGTCTTCTGACAAAGCTTTTTCAGTTGCAGTGATGATGGCAGCCTAGGCTTAGAGAAAGTGATAAGTGAGCTGATTTTTAGTTCCCTTTTACACATTATTCAAACCCCAGTTCTGCAGGGCCACTGTCCTGCAAGCTTGAAACAGGCCCAAGCATGTTTAAACCCCTGTCTGCAATTTAACAAATCCTAAAGCCATTTATTAGCTTGTTCATATGTTTAATTTGGAATGTAGCTAACCTCTGTAGCACAGTGGCCTTTCAAGACAGCAGTTTGATACCTGTGTATGTCAGGGAGAGATAAAGACAAAACAAGGCACATCTTAATTTTAACATGCCTCCTTTTCTATTTTTTTCAATATTGTAACTCATTTTATAAATGTGCACACTTGGCAGGAACTGAAACAGTCATCAAATCCTAAAGATGATTAACGCTCCTGGGATAAGACACATTAAGAGCCACACCTCTATCCTCCTCTGCAGAGTCAGAATACATTCTCAGGAGAGGCCGCCTCCAGCTTTTGACAAATTGGTTTGGCTGCCACATTAGAGGCTGAAAGGAAAGGAAGGGAAAGATATAACTGAGGAGGTGTTTGAAAATGGGACTGAGAGGCCTGAAATAGGTTTGCTGGGGGTAGAAAATGAGATCTCTCAACCACACATTGTAAGGGCTTGAATTCCTTGTTTAACCATGCTTAGTGACTGAACTAACTAAAAGGAACCCCTTTCTTGGTTTCATTAAATTTGCAGGTGTTTAATGTTAATGCAATATGTCAGCAGGGTGTAGCCTTGGTACTATATAGAAAAAGCACACCTTATTGGTTACTTTGGTATACAGCCTGTGTGTGTACACATCATGTTTGGCAACATGTAGGCCTATTTTATTTACATGATATCCTCACAAATAATATGTCCTCACAAATATACAGTTAAACATTGAAATCTGTCTTATTTGAAAGGCTCATAAATTAGCCAAATCATGTAGCTTTAAAAGTAACAAAATTCCATATGTTTAGGGGTAGGATTACATATGTTATAGTAAATATTACCTTAATGTGAACACCATTGCATAGATGACGGTTACATACTAATATGGCTTCCAAGGGCTGTGTGATATTGTGGGTTTAAATGTCAGTTAGTCGTGGCAGTCTAGAGCTTATGAGCAGTGTGAGGGTACAATTTCCAGGGATGGTGACATACTGCAAAAGGAGCTGCCAGCATAAGTGTCATAAGAATACAATCAGTATTCTACTCTCTTCAGTGTTAATGATGCTTTGTTGGTCTGCTCCTGTGTACCTTATGAACAGAAAGGGTCCCTCTATTTAATTTATTTTTACTTCTTGCAGGAGAATGTCGGATAGGGAACTAAATAATTAAAGGGGCCCTTTTTGACTGCATCAACCATGGCACTGCTGGTAAGCTCTATAACATTGTGTAATCCTTTTCTGAGTTACGTTGAGGCTACCATTTAAGTTTATGTTATAGCTTTTGCATGGCCAGGGATCCCTGAGGTCTTTTTTTTTGCTTTCTTCATGCAGTGGGCAGTGGTTGTATAGCACTCACAGACACAGAAAGGCCCAGTTCCCATTATTGTCTTGGTTGTGTTTTATTTTGTTTGTGTTTTCCTGTTCTACATGATTTACAATTATTGATTTGCGGTTGTTGTGACATTATAACATTTAATTTAAAGTTCAATTAAATTTAAAGCACTTTTTACAATGTTGCATGGTAACGAAAAAAATACCAAACCAAGAATTATCAAATATAAGATTTATATTTAGTTAGGGACATTAAGTTTGCAATTGGTTAATAAACAAAGAGCTAATATAATGTATCATATCTACAACACATTTAGACCATTTTAATAAATGAAACATGAATTAGAAATACCTGTCATCGTGTACAAGGGCTCATACCTATTTCAGTGGTCTATGAGAGGGTAATGTATTTAGACAGGGCCTACTAAAACAGTATTTACTTTTGAGACTATGCGACATTTGTATGTATAATAACACTATAACATTTGAATTAGGACTGACATATTGCATGGTCGCAGGTTTGGGTAAAGTGATTTTAAGCAGTTGATAGTGGTAGTACAATATTCTAAAAAAAAAATAGATCCAGCCTAAGATGAATTGATGCAAAGACACTTTCTCTTGTTATGTGTTATGTGATCTTGCACTCAGTTGAGAGAAAGTAAATCTTCATTAAAGTGAGGCCTACATGAACAATACGTTTATAAGTCTCAATTAAGCTACCTTTAAGAGTGAGTCAAAGTGCTAATGCTGTCCGAGTCTGAGTTAATATGATATTGAGTTTCACTCGATTATTGCATTACCACAGCTCAAATCAATTGATAAACTCCCATCCAATGTGGTGAAGTATTTAATTGAGTCAAAGTCAATTGCATTTGTGCATGCCTGCAGACGTGCTGACAGGAGTAAACACTTTAGCAGGATATGTTAGAGCTGTTGAATTTTCTGCTGTGTCAGAACAGTGCGGGCTCTCACTTTCATGCAGTAAATCAAACGAAAGCAGAAAAATGCAGTAAATGCAATGGAATTATGTTCTCAAACTGACGTAATTAGAATGTGTGTATATGTATATGTAGCAAAGTATTAATTGTAAAAAGAAAATAATGAAACAGTATGTCAACATTACTGTAAATGTGTATTTATTTGTATGTATATTTGTTCTGAGAAACAAAAGTACTTTTCAGTTTAAATACATTGTTACAAGAACTTAGTCCTCTCTCCTTTTACAGACATAGTTCCAACATCAACCTGCACCGCAAACTACTGACCAAAGAGCTGGATGACATTGTGCTTGACCCACAGCTCACAACCCTGCCTAAGGATCTGCGTGCTGAGTTCCTGTCTAAGATCTATGCTGGCCACCACCTAGGACTGGGGGGGGTTGGGGGTCCTGCCAATGGCCCACCACAAGGCCTAGGCCACCAGGAAATTGGATCCCCAACCGCTACAGAATATTTATACAGCAACGGCTATTGCCATGGCCCCAATGATGACTACAT
Source organism: Yasuhikotakia modesta (assembly GCA_036877545.1). Taxonomy (NCBI): domain Eukaryota; kingdom Metazoa; phylum Chordata; class Actinopteri; order Cypriniformes; family Botiidae; genus Yasuhikotakia; species Yasuhikotakia modesta. Next base: position 14,778 of record JBAJNP010003616.1, on the reverse strand, counting down.
GGTGCTGGACCTAAGCACAACCTCCAGTGTACAGTCAAGTGGCAGTGCACAATCCTCACAGGAGTCTGATGAGGGTAGCGATGAGGGCATCCTGCTAGATGACCTGGATGGTGCTAGTGACATTGAGGACTATACCCTCAGTACTGGGGTTCAAAGTGTGATAGAGCCAGAAAAAGATAGGGAAGAGACCAAGAAGGATGGAAGAGGAGACAAAAAGGAGCTGTTACTGCACTGTGACCCCTCTGTTTCACCATCCATATTGCCATCAAATGTAGGTAATGGGACAGGAGGTATCCTTTGCACCATCTGCCGAAAAATGTATAGTAATAAAGGGACCCTTCGAGTACACTACAAGACTGTCCACCTGCGTGAAATGCACAAATGCAAAGTACTTGGCTGTAACATGATGTTTTCTTCTGTTAGAAGCAGAAACAGGCATAGCCAGAACCCCAATTTACACAAAAACTCCCCCTATACCACAAAGATTGATTAAAACAGAAATTCCTCCCCACCTCATTGCCTCAAACTCTATGTATGTTACAGAATAATCTCTTCTCTTTTGCCATCCCATAATGTCATATAAACAGCATTGTTTGAAAAAAAGCAGCATTGTCCAATTTTTAATGAAAACATATACCTGAAAATTAATTATATTCAATTTTATTTATATAGCGCTTTTCACAATGTTGTATTGTGTCAAAGCTGCTATACCAACAATAAAAAATAACCTCACAAAACTAAAAAAAAATTAAACGTACAACACAAGAAACAGAATACATGGTATTATTACAAATTTGTATTATTCATTTGAAAATTCATTTAAATGTATATTAATAAAATTAATTAGTGACAGTACAATTACAGTTGGTTTATGAATAAAGAATTGACTGGGCTAATGATTGCAAGACATTGGGACCACTTTAATAAAGGGTCGTGCATTAGAAATCCCTGTCATTGCATGTAAAAACTTGTACCTCTCCAAGTGGTTGTGGTCTATATTCAGACTATCCACTAAAACATGTATTTCTGAGATTATGCAACATTAAGTAAATTTACATGATAGATGACAGGTAACATTAGGCAAAATTTGCAGGCTGATTTCAGCTTACATGGAAATGACATTTAGAAAGAAAATAAAATTTTATAAGACAGGGGTTTAAGGGATTTGCAATAATACCATAAAATATCTGAACCCTTCATTATGAAAGAAAATTGGAGACAAACAAATAGGAAAAACATAGAGTCTTTAGGGCTGTACTTAGATAATTATGCTACAAGCAATATTAACAATTTACAATAATCTAGGCCAAGTTAAATGACATTAGATGACTTAGATACTTCTGTTCCTGACTCAAACTTCTCTGTGATACTTTATCTGTAACTATTGCCTGCAAAAATTATAATAATGAACCTTGTTGTATTTGTGTAATGATACAGTTTAAAAGAATCCCATACAAGAGCATGAATGACTTAAATATGTATATAATAATGTCCTGAGGGTATTTGTTGTAAAACAATTGTATTGATGGTTGATATGTCATTTTATGTTTCTTTTATTGTGTGTATGTGTGTTATGAGTGGGTTGGTTGTTTATATGTTATAGTCTAATACATTCACTTTAAAATGTTATGAAGACAGCGTAGCATTTACCTAGCTTGGTTCTTTTATGTTCTGTTATGTTTAAAATGTTTTACCTTTAAAAGAGAAACGAAAATCATGTGACTTGTGACTTATCTACCTTTTAGATATTCAGATGGAGCTGGCATGCTTTTAGCTCTTACAACTTTTTTCTTTATTTCTCATTTATAGCTTTATTAAAAAAAATAGTTTTGCACTTTGCAACTAAACAAGGGGTATCACCTTAAGGATAACACAATGATGGTTGTCCTAAATATATGTTACTTTTTTAGGATACAGCTCCAGTGGTAATAACTGTACCTTTAACAGAAATGTGCCAGATCTTTATATAAAAAGTAATCACATTTGACATTATTAAATCCAGTATCCATTACATTTGTGTTTCATGTTTGATTTGAACACAGTAATTATGTGCTTCTGACTCTGATGCTGTCATTTGAAAAATAAACATTTTAAAAGTATAATGTATGGCTAAAGGTGAATAAGCCCAGAGGTCAGGAGAGCAAGCTTTATATTGCATGCAATGTTTCTTTAAAAGATTGATAAAGTGTAATGTAATTTATTTTTTTCTGTTTATTTGATCCATTTTATTATATAAAATGTAATTTCAATGTCCTGCACAGAGTGCCCCTAAACTGTGACCAAAATAAAAAGCATTCATCCCCAAAAACTCCCATGAATGCATAAAAAAAGATTTGCATTGAAGTCGTAACCTTTTACTAGCTTCTATTTTCAGATATTTATGACAGATTGTTAAAAAATTCAGACATGTTCATGGAAAGCATTCCCTATTGACCACACAATAACAAGAAAAGTAACAAGTAAAATTTAATGCACTTATGTAGCTATGGGTTTTTATTTAGTAATCTGTGGCACTACCTTTGGAGTGCAAACATAGCAAGAAGGTTCCCAATCCCAGTGACTGGGATTCCTTTCTGTACTGAGTCTGTATGTTCACTCTGTGTTGCTGTAGGATTCACCCACAGTCCATCAACATGCTGATCAGGTTGAACTGAAGTTCTTACATCTGTGTCAAAGTGTTAATGTGTGTGTCTGTGATGGAGTAGCCAGCATGTTGGCTGCCATGGCCCGAGATGGTTGATTCCAGCACTTTCTGTGACCTCAACAGTGATCAATAAATGATGGATCAATAAGTCTACCTATAACAACTAACCAATTTGCCTTTCACTGTCAGTTGCTGTCTGTTGAAATAAACTAAAAGATTATGAATTTAAATTAAATAAATAAAACTTAGTTTAAAAGTCTTGTACACCATTTAGTTCAAATTGTAATGCTGGAAAAGACTGTTTTCTGTTTTTGTCCCATGTGCTACAAAACAGATTTTAGAATAGATTTTAGACAGCATATACAAAATATGTAACACCTATTAAATCACAATTATTTATAGACAGGTCCACACAGAACAATAGAACATAGGTCATACAGCCTTTAAACAAAAACCAACCCCATCCCCGACAGAGTTTCTTGGCACAGTAGGTCTGAGATCCAGTCCAGACGTAACGTCCAGAGCGGCATTACAAAAGGAAGACTAATTTAGTCCTGCCAAAGCCTTGCAACCTTGGCCATGTTTGTAACCTGGCATCCACCCAAATGAATGCCTATATACCCAGGCATGATTTCACATGTTCAGATCCAGATGCACATAAAGCATGTTTCCCATAGTGTCAAATCACACAGAATCAATTTAACTTAAATAAGAACCAAAATCTCTGCTTGCTTCTTTCTTCCCTTCACTTTTTATGTTCTCCATGGACAGTACCCTTCAGAACTGTGTAACAATGGGGGTTCCACAGACCTTGTGCTAAAATTCACTGGATGGCAAAAGTCAATGCAACAATGTAACAATGCCACAACATTAGGTAAATTAATGATGTGATCAACTTACAAGCTAGATAGACTTATAGGGTCTATCTGTAAGTTTGCTGTGTTAACACGGTTTAACATGGTAAGGAAATGGAGTTCAATGTGTATAAAAAAAAAATCACAAAATAAGCTAGAAGTATTTTGTGAACACAGAAAACATGGTGACGGTCATATCTTACCAAAGCTGTAAATGTATATTGCATTTCCTTTCAGCCAATTAAAAAAATTGTTGTTTTTCATTTTACTTTTTAACTTTCCTAATTTATATTTTGCATAAAATGCATAGGCAGTATGCATGGGGGCAGCTGTGGTCTACTGGTTAAGGAGTTGGGCTTGTAATCAGTAGATTGCTGGTTCAATTCCAGCAACTGAAGTGCCCTTGAGTAAGACACCTAACACCCCAACTGCTCTCCAGGCACTGCAGGGACAGCTGCCCATTGCTCCGGGTGTGTGGCTTCACAGACGGGGTGACATCATGACCAGGAAAATATTCAAGCACATGCTTTGCGCAGCTCAGGTTAGCTTTGAACTTAAATGAAGCGAGCATAGGCAGGTGGTGCCAGAGGTATGGCCTCGAGATGCATTGTTTCGTTGCCTTCAGGGAACCAGGGTTACATACGTAACCTGAGATGTCCCCTTTCAAGAACTCCACCTGCATCGAAATGCTATGGACACATGCAGTTAAGCTTTTCCTGGTGTTTATCCCCAAAGGGGGGAGGACAAATGGCTTGGAGTCGAGGTGGACACTTTGGCAACAAAGTGAAATAATTAAGTGGAATTTGGGGTCACTGGTGCTGAAGAAGGTCAGGCTTGGTGAGGAGCAGACATTGGGACCTTAATGACCTGTAGATAGGAGTGTAGCTAGGAGATGGCAAACACCAAACATGCTGGTATAAATATAACACAACAACATATAATAAAAAATGCAACCAGACATCATAAACTAAGCAATTAACACAACATATACAAACACATTTTACACAGTGTGCTTAAAGCAGTTTGAGGTATATTGCTGGGGTGCAACGATAAAAAGGTGTAATAGAATAAAATGCAGAGTGCGAAAATAGCAGCATTGAGACATATTACATGAATGTAATATATTGTGTTCTTGTTCATATGAAGAATGAATAAATGGACATCCCTACCCTTCCTCAACACAGGAAGGTATTGAGATTTGCTTTCAGGGGCAAAGCCTACCAACTTCAAGTACTTCTGTTTGGCCTTGCTGTCTTACCCCACGCTTTGGCTCTGGCTCCTCTGTGATACCAGGGTGTCCGCATACTGAATTATCAATGATTGGTTGACCTTAGCTCTTTTGGAGCAGTTGGTGATTTGACATATAGACGTCATTCTTGCCCACATTAAATAGCTGGGGTTCAGACTGAAATATGCTTTCTCCGGTTTCAAAGAAAGACTTATCTGATCTGCTGTACAGACCAAAGGCCCCTACAATGGTGGTTCAAGACTAAACAGTTTTTTCCCTGAGGGGAAATCTGTTTTGCACGATCAAGGTCACAAGACATTGCATCTGTACCTTAGATGTGTACCTTGTGTACCATGTGTTAGTGCGTACCGACAACACTTCAGTGGTAGAAACAACTGGACCTGATGGCAGCTGCAACCAACGGAACTCCATTTGGCCTGCTGTGCATGACAAGAGTGAAAAACGAAAAAACACGGGTGTGATCAAGGTCACATGCCTTCACAAGGTCACATGCCTTAGACATGTGAAGGAAACCTTGGTTCCTTTCTCAGGGCCCGGTACTGGGAGCTCTTTGTCAGAGAAATGCTTGCAAAAGACACATCCCTCACCAGTCCGGGAGGGGTCATGAGTGACTGCCCGGCCTGCAGTCTGTGTGGAGGTCGCCATCTTACTTAGCACATCTACTGCCTGGAAATTCTGGCAGTTCTTCTAGCTGTGAAACATTTTCTCCCAGACCTGAGATACAACCCTGTGTTGGTGGTCCCAGGGGAAACTCCTCTTGTTGACAGCAGTTCACATCTTTACATGCAACTTGGGAGCAGACATCCTGTTTAGACAGGGGCTGAGGCCTGGGGATTAAGTGCTTCATCCTGAGGTTATGAAGCACATATGTAGAAGCTTTGGGCAAGCCCAATTGGTAGGGCTGTCGCAATTATTAAATAACCGTATAATTGCGATAGTTTGACATAACCGCTGTTATTGAATCCAACCGCAATTATTGCACACTTTGTAGTACCTGCAGCACCTTCTAACGTGCGCTGCACGCATTACACTAAATAACCGAAACCGAAAACAACGGCACATGCTCCTAGGGGATTATAAGGTGGTAAATACATTGGTGTTATCAGATTTTAAAAAAGTATAATTTTTAAATGGAAGAAAATTGTTTTGGGGCTGCTTTTGACAGCACCCCCAGTCAATGCTTAATAGTAACTATGCTTACATGATAGCTGGGGTCCAGAGGTCTCTATAACAATTGGTCCCATATGTCACGTAGGGGTGCGAAGGACGACGGGAGGTGGATCCATACGCAGGGTTTTCCTTTTATTATTACGATGAGGCATAGTCAACACAGGCAGGTATAGAGAAGGTAGATGCAAACTATGAAGCCAAAATCCAAAAATGAAGCAAAGGTCAGGGCAGGCAGCAATACATCAAAGTCCAAGAAAACAGTCCAGAGTCCAAAACCAAGAAATATCCACAACACAGAGAATACAATGAACACAGTGAGCACAGAGAAGGGCAAAGCAATACATCACAGCTTCCTGTTTGCTGGCTTGCTTTTTTATAGCCAGCAAACAGGAAGTTACCACAGAGGAAGCAGGGCTTCGGCTCCCTCTGCTGTCCTGGTGTTACATAGCCCCCCGCAAAGAGCAGCTCCCAGACACTCAGTCCAGGGAGCAGAGAGGGGGGGGTGGTCGAACACAGGGGGGAGAGGAAGTCCGCCAGGACGAAGCAGGCGACTGGAGAGACCACCAGGGCGGAGCAGGCGGCTGGGGAGACCACCAGGGCGGAGTATGCAGCTGGAGAGGGCTGGAGAGGACTGGAGAGCCTACAGAGGCCGGAGAGACTTGAGAGGCTAGAGGGCCTTGAGAGGCTAGAGGGCATTGAGAGGCTTGAGGGCCTTGAGGGGCTAGAGGGCCTAGAGAGCCTTGATGGATTCTGAACACAGGCGGAACAATTTACTGGCACAAACACACGGACCAACAGCTATGGCACAGATTCAGCCTTATATGCTTGAGCCTGAATCAGAGGAGGACACTGAATTAGAGGAAGAACCTGTTGAGCAAAGGCTGGATTTTAGTGATTCTCAATTGTAAGTTATTTGGAATGTTTGTTTGAATGTTTTCAACTTTACGTGCCCACAAAATTCTTACATCATAATCACATTATAGCACACTACATCCATTTGGACATTAATCCTTTACATCATCATGAATCAAGACTATACTAACTATAGTTTAATGTAAATACTGTTTCTGAACGGAGGCTTCAGGTTTGGGTGTTAATCTTGGGCTGACGGTGTGCATCTGCCCCGTTCGAAACGATAAACAGAACTATGTCAATTATGTTTGGACCACAGTGTAAAATCAAAAATTAATATGAGCATGACAGCATAATTGGGCCAAAAGTTTAGCATTATTGAAAGCTGTGAATTCACCTGAGCTACACACTCACTGCTATAAAGAATAGCACTCAAAGAGAACATAACATGTATATCTTTATATTATTTTAACATATACCATGGCCGTTTGTTACTCAGAGGAAGGGACAGGTAGATCAATGGTGACCCATTGTCTAGCATTGTGTAATTAGACTAATCCACATTTGGTTGAGCAAAACAAAACAGAATAAAGAGTGTAAGAAATTACATCATTGCAAATTTTTATTAGTTAAGCGAATCAGGCAGACATAATCTTGAATCATACCAAGAACATTTTAATGTATTAAAATGTACTAAATGCCATTCTCCTTTCTCCCCATGATCATCTTAACATCTTCAATGTCCTCTTCAAATTCAGGATGAAGTCTTTTTGCTGGCCGTGACTTGGCTGGTTTTGAACTACATGGCAGTGAAGCTGCAGCAGCCATAGTGCCAACACTGTATGCGCGTCAACAAAATAAAGTCAGGCTCTGAATGTATATAGAATAAATATGAATACAATATTGTGTGTTAATTCACTCTAAACAGAATACAATTATGAAATTGATTGACAAACAGGATAACAGTGAAGATTATCTTTAAGGATTAAACAAATAATATAGAACAACTTTTTTTACAGTATGCTGGATTGCAATCACAAGGCTATGTTCATGCAGTAAAGTAGAACACTGAATTAACTCCGTTTTGGTGCTGTGGTCCACGTGTTGTTCCCCTAGACTGGGTTTCCTGAAGAGCCGTCCGATAGCCTCTCTTGTATTCTGGGGAAGAAAGCAGGGCGTATGAACACTCTAAAATAAATCCCAAAAGATCTGTGCTGGCCTTAAATCTATGGATGTTGCTAACGTTTGTTTAAATTTCCAACATTGGCCGTACACACACCAAAACGAATATGTTCTCATTTTAACAATTAAAAACAACAATGTAATACAGCTTGTAATGATTGTTGAGCTTGGTGTGGTCGCATCAAACCCTGAGAGGAGAAAACCATAGATGGAGAAAAAAATCTTTGAAGACACCAGGCTAGTTTTCTTCTGATGTAATTAAAGGCTTTTCAATTAAATTTTACACAAGAGATTTTTATATTGATTATGAAGCTATAAGTACAGAGACAGTAGAAAAGGTCATCTTGTTACCAAAAGAAGCACAAGAGCTGTGTGCAAAGGGTAGTTACTAGTTTCAAAGGCTGTGGTAGAGTAGAACCAAAAGAGAAATGCAACCACAGTCCACAGAACCACAAGAGCAAATCATTTGATACTCTGATGAGAGCAGTCTCTTTACTATATTGTGGTCTGAATTCTGATCGAAAATTCTCAGTTCTCAGACAGTTGCTTTTCAGAAAAGATCTGTTAAGACACCATTTTTTACACCAGACATCACGTCTTTGGTCTGCTGCAGGATATTAAAGTCATCAACATTTACACTATAAGACAATGACAAAACAATATGACAGTGGGTAGGTTCATTATCCAAATAGACGAAATCGCCAAGAATCAAGACTTGATCTCTGGTTAATAGTACTGCTGATAAAAAAGCAAATACTTTTGATAAAGTCAAAAGTATTTGATGTCTGCTCCCAAGTTGCATGTAAAGATGTGAACTGAAAAAAAACCTCTGCATTTAACCCATCCATGTGAGGAGTGAACACACTACAAGTCGTGAACACACACACACCCGGAGCAGTGGGCACCTGTCCCTGCAGCGCCCGGGGAGCAATCGGGGGTTAGGTGCCTTGCTCAAGGGCACTTCAGTTGCTATCTGCCGGTGCTGGAATCGAACCAGCAACCTACTGATTACAAGCCCGACTCCTTAACCAGTAGACCACAACTGCCCCACCAAAAAACACTGGACAGCGACCGGGGTCGATCCCATGACAGGAGGTTTGTACTTATCGAAGAACAGAAGTAACCCTTGGGCTAAACCAGCGCAATTGCTGTCAACAAGAGGAGTTTCCCCTGGGACCACCAACACGTGGTGGTATCTCAGGTCTGGGAGAAAATGTTTCACAGCTGTGCGATCTGTACCTTGGTGGTCTTTATACAATAGCCATTAAAAAAGGCTTGAAAAAATGATTTATCATATACACCAGGTGAAGTTATATTGAGCACCTTTACTTTAAAAGAATTGTATCAAAAATCAGTTCTCTGGGAAATGTTCTGTTTACTATACCTATAATGTGCAACACATTATAGGAGCTCTCCGTTTTCTATTTGGATGAGGTTCATACTTAACAGTAATTTGAGGGGATAGTCCCATGTCATGTAATAAGCCAATAAAATTGTCATTGATGACAATAACATGCTACACTTGTGATATAATAAGCATACCAGCGCCCTAAAAAGCATGTGGCGTCATGAATCCGGTCCCTGTGGTTTTCTCTACTGGTCATGAAAAACCCTGAAACCATCACCAGGGTTTTAAGGACTACATTTCCCAGCACAGATATCAGAGCAGTGTTGTCACAACATCATGGAGATTCACCTAAGCTGTTTCTTTGTGCCTTCTTTTCCCATAAGCAGAATTACGATGTGGGTAACCCAGAACTGAGTGAAGGCATTGGTTGGAGGGAGCCAAACACCCATCCACTGTACTCACTGATTTTTCACACGATTCAACTTCACTATCACTTACCGCCCAGGCTCACACAACTCGAAGGTGGATGTTCTCTTACGCTTACATGAGGCTGATCGTGCTGGTTCTAGTGGTGTGACTATTCTACCCAATAACATTTTTCTTTCTCCCATACAGTGGGACATAACTGTAATCCAGGAAGCCACCAAGAATGACCCGAGTCCTCAGTGTAACAGTGTAATGCTGTTAAATCTCCCCATCAGCTCCCAGCATGTCTATTTTAGCCTTTACCCATTCCCGACCATCCCTGGTTTCACATTGCTATAGAATTTGTTACAGATCTCCTGGGGTCCCAGGGTAACACCACAATCCTCACTGTCATAGTTCACTTCTCAAAGGGCTATCGACTCATCCCATTACCCAAACAACCCACCGCCATGGAGACAGCTGACATGCTATGCAACGTGGTATTCTGATATTATGGACTGCCAGAGGACATAGTTTCAGATCAGGGTCCCCAATTCACCTCGAGAGTATGGTCAGCTTTTTTTAAATTACTGAACATTAATGTGAGTTTGTCCTCAGCGCATCACGGCCAGGTGGAACATCTAAATTAGGAGTTAACCCGCTTCCTACGAGCCTACTGCAGCAAAAAATAATAGTACAAGCAGATGGCACCTGAGGTATGGCCTCAAGACGGTATGGCTTTTAGGGAACCAGTGTTACATACTTAACCTGAGATGCTCCCTTTCAGGAACTCAAATTGCATCAAAACACTATGGGAACAAGATGCCAACTCCGCCATAGTCAAGGAACACCTGCCCTATGTAAGTTAGCCTTAGAGCATAAAGACAGAGGACCTAGGAATGGCCTGAACATCAAGGCCATAGAATCTCGATGACTGCAAATATATGCTTTATAGTATGGCTAATATTATGACTAGGCCTGCTTCCCTATTAGTATTATTATTAGTATAATTTTAACATGTATAATATAAATCCAGTCTTTGTGGCTCTCTCCGACCGGCGCCAGTGGGAGTCATCGCCTGAATACTAAGGACTACATTTCCCAAACACCCCATACCTGGGGCCACGCCCCTCTCAGCTGTTTACCATTTCCACACAAACTTTGCGAAGTCTTGATTGGCCTTGGTGATCATCCTGGATCGCCTCTTACCTTTTACTTACCTGTTTGTACCACATTGTTGCAATTGTTTGCTGCCTGCCTTTTTGACCTGTGCCTGTTTTGGATTATCCCTGTTGTTTGCCACCTGCCCTGATCTATTGTCTGGACTGTGTTGGTTTGCCTCTCTGAGTCCAGAGTCTCCGTTACAAAGGGCCACATGCTTGAGTTATTTGGGTAATCACAACGCACTGTGTCAGCTGGCCTATCAAAGTGCACTGTGCTTCAATAAAAATGGGATTTGTAGAAATACACGGTTTAAAAGAACGTGGCATAGAGGAGGTACAGTAGACTATGTGGGGAAAAAAATTTAAGCCATGTTAATATATTCTATTACACCAATACTCAAAATAATGGTCTTTGAAAACAGCATAATATGACCGCATTAAACAAAATCTCTAAAGCATTGATGGCAAATAAAGTTTAACCTAACCTTTCCCTTTATGCTCACAGTACCCACTGCAAAGCAGAAAAATACTAAAGAAAAGGAAACCCTTTAAGATTTAAACCAGTTAACCCTTCAGCTTTGGAATACGAGAGCAAATGAAGAGCAAGTGAAAACCTGACAGCAAAGGATCAAAGGGAAACTGGTTGTCTCCACCAACTCTTATCTTCTTTTGTTTAATAAAGTGTTGTATAGCTTTTATTTGTCATTTCTAATTCATACACTCCCTCTTAAAGTAGAAGCACTCTATTGGGCCTCATTGGCCTCTTAAAGGGTAATAAGATACAAGGGGGATAAGAAATTGCTGCTAAGAATACACTTGGTGTAGTGGTATAGCATGTCAAGGGGTTACATTATAAAGTATAAGGTAATATTTATAATACATTTACTCATTTGGCAGATGTTTTTATCCAAAACTACAGCAAATGTAATGTATAATTGTTAATCAGTACTTGCATTCCCTGGGATCGGACCCACAACCTTTGCACTGCTAAGACAATGCTCTACCATTTGAGCTATAATCTTGTGTCATATGAGTGTCATATGGTCTATACCAGAACACAGAGGCGATCAGACTTTTGGCATATGTTAGTATACTGCTGTGTATGTGCTTACATTAGCAGACCTTAGTCTTAGCCACATCCTAGTTAATATACAAAGGTGTTTAACTACTTCTTAATCTGCAGCTTCATAGATTTTAGGTTGATTAGCAATACCCCTCTCTATGCATGCAGAAAATGACAGCGTATGACAACTGTATACAGTAGGCCATTAAATATACTATTTCCCTTTAAAATGTTTCTGCTAAATGCCTAAATGTAAATACAAGATTATAGTTTGTAAATCTGCAAGACTACACATTAAGTACTGTGAGTCAAATAAACACTTAAAATTTGGTGCCCTGTGGTCATGTGTGATGGTTTGATTGGCTGTGCTGGGATCGATACAGCTTTTCACAGGCTCTTCCGTTTGTCTTTCTCTAATGTAGTGTGTTCAAACTATATACAGGGTCCTCAGTGTGTCTGCTGTGCTTGCATTTTTGCCCTGCTCTCCATCACTGTCCATTGACCGCTTTTTTATTTTTTGCTCTCTTCCCTCCTGTCTTTTCTTGCTGTTTGCTAAAAGAAGCTGCATGGCTCTACACTTTTTACAAGACCGATGTCTCATCAACAACATTAGCCAGCATTGCAGGTCTCACTGGTGTAGGACAGAATCAATACAATTCACTTAAAAGTCTAATATGTTGGCATGCCCACTATTACCCAAGCTTGTGTTACAGATGGTGGCAGCAGTGGTTTTCTTTTTAATTGGCCCATTTTTTTATTGATTACTAAATGCAATTAAAGCTGCAATCTATAATTTTTTTGGTTAAAAAAATGAAAACAAAAAATCATGGTGGAGCGTTTGTAGCTTCTTGTTACAGCAGTTCTTGTTATAGTTATACATACATACATACATACATACATACAGAGAGAGAGAGAGAGAGAGATTTTTCATATCTCTTTGAAACCCAGAAAATAACACCAGGGGTAGGTTTTATGGTCACTGAGTGGTAAGTAAATGGGACAATTTAACAATTTAAATTAGGCAGCAGCTATTTGCACCAAGTGTAAATAGACACTATTTAAATTATAGGGCACTTTTTTCAAACTGGTAATTGATTTTGTTTGTAACAAAGATGCAAACAGCTTGTATAGACAATAATCTGTGCTTCTATAGACAATAATATAAACTATTATTGGATTGTAAAAATATTTTTTTACATATATATCTTTTATATAAAGATATATTTTTAAATATATCTTTAAAAGCTTTGTCACTGATAGTAGGTGATACTGGCAGATGGCTCCCTCAGAAACTTTTAGTCTTAATGAAGTACTTCATGCAGAAATTCTTTGGTCGGGGCTGCTAACTATGACAGATTGCTGAACAGACAACTTTGATAAACTTATTTTTAGTGACTCTCACAGTATGCTGCCATTGAAAGTTTACTGTGAAGTTTACAGGTTGTTTATAAATGTTTCTAAAATGATCAAAGGTTAGTGCTTTACTTAATTGGCCGCAGCCCCAAACAGTCAAAAACTGCAAAGATTTTTTTAAAGTGAAACAATCTGAAGCACCTAAAGCACAGCAGGTCTCAAGATCTCAAGCACAGATACACCTCTGCACCCATCCTACGTCACCCTGATCCAGATATTTCCTTCGTGGTGTAGGTGGATGCCTCCACTGCCAGGGTCAGAGAAGTATTGTCCCAGCGTCATGGTCAGCCTTCTAAAATGTTTTCATGTGCTTTCTTTTCCAGTAAATTAACACCTACTAAACGCAACTACGGTGTGGGCAATCGTGAACTACTAGCCATAAAGTTTTACCATAAAGAAGGTTTTGTGCCCAGTCCCTTCAAGTCTCGGGCTTTGGTACCTATTTTTCTGTCATGTGAATATCTAATTAAAAAGGGAGTGTTTCAGTTACAAAAATAATAAATGGAACCCTTATAGGAAGAAAAACAATGCTACTTGCCTGGTACAGTTCTCGCGCCTTTCTATTAGGTGTGTTTTCACTGCAAGTGAAAGCATGGCACTAAAATTAACCTTCTTTGAGGAGCTGGACACTAGTGTGACGTCCTCTTATGAACTGTCTTTTAGTTTTGTTCTGTTTTCGACCCCCTTGTTCCATCTCTTTGGTTTGTCCCTATGTTTCATGCCCATATTTGTTTTTCCTGTGCCTATTTATCTTATCGTATTGCTGTCCCCTGGTTTTGGATTTCCCTTGTTGTTTGTGTAGCAGGGTTATGTTGTTACACCAGATTATTCTATTTATTCTATATTCTATTTATTTATTTATGTTATTCTTTTTTATTATTATTATTTTGTTTGTGGGGTATTTTATTTTGAAAGAAGGTTGTGCACTCTTATTAAGGGTAATTGCAGTATGAACGTCAGCTGACGTCAAACGTAAATTGAGAGAGAAATCGCTGCGCATTCTAGGCTCGTCGTTTTTTCGGTGCTGTCTGTGGACAGAGAGAGAGAGAGGAGAGAGAGAGAGAGAGAGACTTTTTGACTTTTAAAAGCGCTTTATTTACATAATGATTTAACTATTTAATAAAGCATTAATAGATGATTAGATGATAGTGGAGCATTATAAATATAAGAAAAATAAATAAATAAAATAGAATAAGTAAATAAAATATAAATAAATAAATACATTGGAAATTGAAAATAAAAAAAAAACAAAATTGTTTTAAGAAATGACATTGCATCAGTATCATGGATCTGTACAACCTAAAAGAAATATTTATATATAAACTTGTAATTTGCCATCTAAATCAACATCACATAACCATTCATTTATGCACCATTTTTTTCTAAAATTGTCCAAGTCATCAACCAATTTGTAGTAGGAATATTCGATACAGAT
>JBAJNP010003615.1:0-38440 GCA_036877545.1 Yasuhikotakia modesta | reverse complement strand
TAAGATCGCTTGTTTATGTTGTAAGTAATAAACATTGTGGACTGACTGAATCTGCGTACACTGTACACTGTATGCAAAGAGTGTTAATCAAATGTAGGAACTGCATTTTATAATCTGGATTGGTGCATTCACACAGCTGCATGAAAAATAAGACTGAATCTTCAAAGAACATTTTTAGAAGTTTAGCTATTTCCAAATTGACATGGAAACGTAATAGTGTGATGCTGGAAAAAGAAAAACAGCAATACATAAAACAAAAGCAAAGGGCACAAAATCTGGAACCATCCATTTACTTCACACTTCCAAATCACGTTTACCAGCTCAGTTAGATTCCCGAATCTGAGCCGACTCAATTTAGCAAGCCAGCGTTAAGCTAATACAACAGCAAACAGAATTGGCTGCAACAGCAAAAGGAAGAAAAATGATGTCATGTCTCAAGGTCTCAAGAAGACGAAACGAGTACACAACAAAAATAAAAGCAACAACAACAAAACAGTGACTTTTTAGCATTTCACAAAATGTTTTTTTGGCCAAATGAAATGGAAACAGATAAACAAAATCAGGATTCCAACATTAATAATGACGTTCCAAAGTTGGATTCCTAAACACGAATGGACGCCTCACATCGCGCTCGCCCGGAGCCAGCACATGCCCGCTCGGTCGTGAAGGTGATGTTTTGATGATGTTATGAGATTGTGATGCGCTGGGAAAAACAGCCTAAGGTGAAAACCTTTTCCAGATGCACAAAGCCAAACAACATCCCACAAAACTGCTACCACAGACACAAGCCCGACGAAAACTCAGTTATTAAACTGACACAGAAGGACGGCAGAAGAGAGACAAGGCACGAGAGAAACAGGAGGCTGGGCGGGGTGGCGATCGGACGAGGCGGAACGGAGGTCTGGGTTGTCAGAGGAGAGAAACACTGAGTGGCAGAACTTGTGGAGCAGAGCTTTCATCGCTGCCCTGCGTGGAACATTAAAGGGAGGGGCCGGGGGCGGCTAACCGTTTGGGCTGTAAGAACGTTTTCCTAACATTCCCATTAGTAATATAAACATTGAAAACATTATTTTAAAAATACTACAAATGTTGAAAACAATCTGTTTTTTTGGCAGTGAATTAACACTACAAAGCAAAAGTTTGAGTAACGTTTATTTAACAAGGTTTTAAAGCATTCCACAAACAACTTAAGAATAATGTTAATGACAGATGACATGTAGCGTTAAAAAATGTTCTACTAATGTTACTGCAAAAACCTTTGTAATAACTGATAACTTTGAATACTTTCACAGAACATCAGCCAATGTTCTAATAATGTTCTTCAGTCTTATCCTCAGCTTCTATGGTATTCCTGGTTCCTAGACAAGTTACCCGCTGAATATTAGGTTAGGTTCAAACCTAAACATAAACCACAAACATGCATGATCAATGAAAACGGTGCAAACAAACACAAGTAATTATGATTTAGATGTTGTTGCATTTACATGCTTACAAAAGTGACCCTTGTGACTTGTCCTTATTCCTATATCAGTTACAGCAATGAGGTGTGTGTGTGTGTGAGACAGTAATGGTCTCTATGAATGAGTACGTTTTGGACAGACTGTTTTTGGTGTCTGGGTTTCAGCAGCCTTTTCAAACACAAACACACACACACACACACACACACACACACAAACAAACATGCACACACATACATACGTGTGCGTGCGCGCACACCCACACATGCACACATATACACACGCACATCTCAGTAGTAATTTTTTCACAGAGCACACAGAGCTCCACAACGAGGGGTCATTGTTATTTTTTTTTATGCACAGGCTCAAAATGATTCACCTATAGCAAACATCTGTCTCTGCCGCGTACCGCCACTCTAGCAAAGACTTCTCCGGGATAATTGCGACGTGCGGTACCGCAGAACACCATTTAGCGTGATGTAAATGTAGCCACGGCTGATTGTTCGATTGCGTACCTGTGGAAGAAAAGGGGGAGGGGCCGACAGGCATGTGCATTCGTGGGGCTGGGGGGGGGGGGGTGTTGGGGCGGGTCAGGGGTGGGTAGGACCACCATATTTTCATGCATCTTCTGCTTCTGACATATGAAAAATGTCAACTGTCCTGTTTTTATTTTGGAGTTTTTGCACTATTCATCTGGTTCATTAGTGTCTGGGCGCTCTTGGCCCTGACAGCTGCTCGCCCCGTGCTCCCGGCCCCTGAATTTTTCAGGCTAATTTGATTCAGGGCGCCCAGGCGATGGGCGAGATGATTGACTTGCTCCCTGACCCCCGGAGCCCAGCAGCTCTCCTCATTGGTATTCGGAAGGAGTCCGTCCCGCACCACGCTGGCCTGCTGTCTGTCTGCGGGGGTTCGGCTAGCGGTGCAATGGTGGCAAAAGACACACGCGTTTACATGCGCAAAAGAAAGAACACACACACATGGACGCCAAAGCTCGGAGGAACATACTTAAACAGAAACTCGACCGCAAAACACACATGCTGACACAGACGTCCGTACATAACAATCGCTTACGCATACAGCCACTGAAAACAACAACGAAAATTGAAAAACAAGTATGGTCACCCAGACAGGGAAAGAAGACAAGAGACAGAGTTGCAGAAACTATACACTGTAAGTTTCCAGACACATAAAAACACCATTTTAAAGGCATAAATATATACTGCATTACATATGTATACGTATATACTGTACACGTATATAAACAGCACACACACACACACTCTGCAATGACATACTTCCACATCTAAAAGAGAAACCTGCTCTATAAGATCGTTTATGCTAATGCTATAATTAGCATTAATGCCCCTTGTGGCAATATTTACATGTGTATGAACTGCTTGCACAATGCAGCTAAGTGTGAAACAAAGCTTGCTAACTAGAAGTTTAAGCTTTGCTTACAATAGCTTAAATCTGCTTACATTAGCCTACAGTATGTTTTGGGCCTAAAGTCTCAAAATATAGAAAACTTCATTACACTTATTATACAGATTTATCTTCATCAAACTGAAATGAATTACATAAATTAAAATCATGATGGAGGTGTAATTCTGTTCTGAGGAGGCAGAATGGAGGACGCAGCATATGAACAGAGTCGTGTTCAGGCGCGAGAAAACCATCATTATTTAATCTCGCCCATCTTTCTCGTACTTTTCTTTAATGATATATTAATCAAATGGAGATGCAGGCAAAAGGAGGGAACACAATTAAATATGAATCCGTATTCTACAACTTGAAAAGTCCCTGTCTGACACAAGCAAGCGCCAACTTAAACACACTGATACACACACACACAGATAGACACACACAACATACAGACACACACAGATAGACACACAGGCAGACACACGCACAGAGACACAGGCACACACACAGAAGATTAAACTTCCTGGTTTTTACCCTAAAAAATGAAAAGGGAAAAATCGCCTCTCCTTCTTTCCTGGTAAGATAACACCTTAAATTCTGAGAAGAAAAGTTTCCGACACGTGTTATGTTTGTAAATTTGCTGAATGAGTGTGCAAATGCTTCCCGGTTTTATGCATCATTAGCGAAACACGGGAAGGTAGCTCATCAGAATGTTAAGAGTTCTTTGGAGACGCCGGTGTTCTGGTACTCCGTTTTCCCAAAGCGTCTTTAAAGAACATGAGTATTCCGCAGCTGTACACGTCTGGGCCAAATTAATTCACTAAGCTATCAAATTAAAATCTGAGATACATGGTGAGAAAACACCAAGGTATACCAGGTAATCTATATTTGAATATGATGCAGGCAAGGTTTAATTACCTCAGATGTCTAGAAGGATGTTTGCTGTTCAGGTGTGGAATATCGCTTCCCAAAAAATGTGCACAAATTCTTTAAAAATTTAATACATAAACAACTTCCCAGTCTTTGAATATTTAGTGCTACGTTGCGTCCCACAAACTACAGACCATGCATTCTTTTTTAATGACGGAATATCATTTGCGGCACACATCAAAAATGCAATGGCCCGCTTCCATGTGATGCATGCTAATCTGTTTGCTTTTAGCTCTCTTGTTAATCCGTCACACGGACGGTTCGGTTCTCGTCTCCGCCGCTGCCCGCGTTGCCGGTGATACTGGAAACACATGGTCGTAAACAGAGATTGTGACTTCACAGTTTTAATTGTAAAACCTTGAGCAGGAAACCTGGCCTCGATAAAGCAGATGCAACCGTCTCGGCCTCTTATTTATGCCAACATAAATCCAAAACACCTTCAAGAACGCCTATTAAGAAGAGGTTTAGGAGGACTTCAAAAGACCAGGCCAGACCGTGAGCACAGAGATCCACCAATATGAACTCTGTCTGTCTTTAATAGAGGCTGGAGACAGTGCAGGGAGGAAACTACGAGGACACCGCGAGGGCCATCCGGGTTGCCCGAGACGACCCTTTCATTTTCAGCGTCATAAAACTCAACACCAAAACCAACTGCACGGGCGTTCTGAAGATGGGTCAGAAGATCATTAGGCTAACACAGACACAGGAAACCGTCCTGGTGACTGTGTACAGAAAAAAAGCCATTAGAATTTGCGGTCTTACACAAGGTTCAATTTGAAAGATAAATTCGCTGAACGGTAGCAGGACTTTGCGTGTGGTTTTTGAGCACAAAAACGAGTCTTGTTGACTTTATTTTGTGTAACAAGGCTTCAGAAGTATTCAGAAACAATGCCGACTAGTACCAACTTCTAAAAATGGCCACATGCCATTGGTCAAAACCAACCTGCAAGCTATAAAATACTCAACACTTAAGTTCATGATATCAAACTTATTAAAAGACTAAAAAATATCCAAAAACCCAAACAAGCTAACTAAACCCATCACAAAACCACACCTCTATGTTGTGGACAGCTGTCAATAATGTAGACGGACCGGGGAGTACAGTGCAATACTATCGACAGATGCACCACAGAGAGCATGTGTCCCGTTTGCCGCACGGACCATTTGGGATTCAAACCCAACTCGGACCCATCAGCTGACCCAATGAGTCCAACGGACAGCGCCGGCATCAAACGGAATGACAGATGTAGAGGGAGAAAAAGAATGCACAGGTATTGATGATTTTCAATCGAGGCCTTGTGACCCCACAACAGATCGACTGAAAGATTCATGCTCTTAGAATAAAAAAATTACATGCACACATATAGACCTTTCACACACAATAGATCAATGAAGATCAATGTAGGATGGCACAGGTCTGCAGTGGAGCGTTGCAGCTAGCTGTCGATTGTCCAACACAATGTTTACACACACACACACAGATAAGACAAACAAACACACACACAAACAAAATAAATTATAAAACATGCACACATACAACCTTAAAACACACAAACATCGCAAACCACTAGGCATTTCTAATTTAAGTAAAATCACTAAAATAAGACAAAAAAATGTGTACATTTTCTAAATTTCCAAAGATCAATTATTTGACATTAAACCCCTTGATTTGATTTGACACCAATAAGGTTAAAAAGTAAATGCAGACAGCATTTCTATGTGTCCTCACCATCTCAACAGTGTCTCAAAATGTGCTCAGATCTGCCAAAAGCTCAAATCTGCAATCAAAATGTGCTCAGATCTGCCAAAAGCTCAAATCTGCAATCAGATTTCAGTGCAAAATGAAATAATTTCTCCTCAAGACCAAAACATCTGAGCTATGCTACTCGTATTCATTTAAAACCCAAAGTATCTCAATGGACATTTTAGAACAAACATCCCAGACAAACATGATACTAAAATGAGACCTAGCTGAGAACTTCATTAAATGTCTCAAGCTAATCAAGAGCAACTTCTAAAGAATGAAACATTCCTTCAGGCTGTAACATCACACCAACAGCCGGCGGGTCTGCCGATTATCAGATCTGTCACTCAAACAGATGTCAATTCATCACCTCCAAGTCACCCCCACCACCCCCCCGGGTCACGTGACCCACTGGCAGCAAGACAAGATGAAAGTCTTTATGTACCACAGGGCGACAGCAGAGATCTGTTTGGGGCCAAGGCTGGGCCTGGCTTCAACAGAGGCTTAAGAGATCACAACTGTTCCCCGTTTGCCTTCTCCCTGCACTTGGCTGACCCATGGCCACTGCTGCGATCACACTGATGGGCCTGGTGCATTATGGGAGACTAATTAGTGCCAAGAAACACTGTCTCCAAGCAGCGGTGAACTCAGATGGTTGTTTTGCAGCCCCAGGCACTGTGGGAGGTGTAGCTACTGCTAAGCTTCCCCCCGTCCACCATCCCTTGGTCCAAAAAAAAGGCAAAAAAAAACACTCAAGGGGATTCATGGGATAGAATGGGTACCGGACTAACAATGTGTCTATTTCCGCACAGTGTGAGTGTGAATCTGCGCCTGCATGCGCGTGTGTTTACACACCAGTTTTTGGTAGCTAGCATGTCCCGCGGGATCAAGTATTGTGTCGTTTACAGATTGCTGCTACTGACTCCAGGTGGCCCCAGAAACGAGGGCCAAGAAGTGTACAAATAAAAAAAAATGACCAGGGAATGAATGAATAACAGGATCTTCGTTATGCAAGAATCTGGAATTTACGCTAAGGTATTGTAGACCAAATCTAAAGCAACGTTAGCGCTTTGGTCCAAACTTGTATAGCAGGACCACAAACAAAACAAACCCCAACGAAACAGGACTGTCCCCTCTGCACGTCATGTTCAATTAGGACTGAGGTCTAAATAGAAAAGTTCTGCCCTGATTCTACTGGATCTTAGTGCACAATGTCGTTGAGAAGTGAATGCTATTAAAGGCTAATCAAAGCAGTCAGTATCACTTCAGAGTGAGGGCCGCGTATGTTATCTAAAACACATGTAAATGTCACTCGAATTTCCCCATCGGCTTCAAACAAACTCCAGGTCTCCTGTTTGGGGAATGTTAACCTCAGAGCACAAAACCATATTGTAATTTTCACAACAAGTCATGTGGTCAGAGTTGTGGGGCGGGACTGTGTCTCACAAAAGAAGAACAGTGGTTGTGGAAGATGGGGGGCCGGGGGGAGTGGCGATAGAATGTATCTCTATACTTTACCTCATAGAGCACGCAGCCTAGCGCCCAGATGTCAGATTGGAAGTTATATTGGTTTTCGTGTATCCGCTCGGGAGACATGTAATATGGGGTGTCCACTGGAACACAACAAAAGATTGAGAGAGAGAGAGAGAAAGAAAGAGAGAGAGAGAGAAACAGAGGGAGAAAGAAAGAGAGAGAGAGAGTTATAGGCTGTGTCTCATTTGCAATGTGAGTTCATCCATGGATGCTGTATTGACAAAGGTTTCAGACTGAAGAGCTCACAAACAACAGACAAAGACACACAAACTGATGCACACATGTAGTCTGAGATGAGAGTTGAGATACATATTAACAGCTCTATACGGATGTTAAAGAGTGTCACCAAAGATGACAGTGGATAAATGTAAACCGCTGACAGTCAATTTAAAGAGCACACTTACAATTAATAAAAGGGTATGTTTACATTTATGCTTTGACAAACATTATTATCTGAAGCAAATCATCATTTTAAACAAATAGCCATTTTTGCCAATTACATTTAAAATTATTCATGTATGGAAATTCAGTTAAAAACTACTTAAAAATATATTTTTTCCAAACTTTTTCCACAATTAACAGCAATCTGACAAAACCTAAACATAGAAAGCAACTTAACTACGTACATTATTAAAAACAAATCTTAATACATTACAGAATTATCATTCATGAACTGTTTCGATGACACAAAAACACAACCGTCAAATCGGTTTTACTAAAAAAGGAATTTATAATCCGAAATCAATGCGGATTTAAAATACAAATGTGAACACACTTCAATATCCTACCACACCGAATATCAATATACTACCACCACCTTTAGTTTAAATATTAATATCAAAATGCTAAAAAAAAGTTTTAACGGCACTGAAATATAACATTCATTCAGGATGGAAAAATCAATCACTTGAGAACCACGCTAGTTTTGACATTCAGATTGCAAGTTGTACAACTTTTCCAGATGGAGCCGAACGCAGTGAAGGTGGGTGGTGAGGAGAATCGGGGGCGGCTGGTCTCAGACTGTAAGTTTGAGTACCTGGGAAATCAAAATCTCAGCTTACATGAGAGCAGATTTCAAATCTTTCATTCACCTCTCATTACAAAGAACCTGAATGATTTTCAGCAGGAGTCAGTCAAGGCAGCCAAATGAAACTTTAATCAATTCGCTCTTTTTTGTTATTGTACAAAGGACTCTCTTGGAAATTTGCCAAAAAAAGAGTCTATGATGGTTCTACTACAGGTTCTAGATCTGCCATAAGAACATTATCACTTATTTCAGCTTAATGCAAAAAACTAAGAATGCCTTTAATAAGTCGTGTAAACAATGAGGCGTTATTAAAACATTGATTTGTTTGTTTGTGCATCTCCCACCTGCCTGGCACAGTAACATTGGCCCAACCAATCATGTGAGTTTGAGGTGGCACTCTGTTTTTCAACCAATGGCGGATGGGTATTGTAGCACCTGTTTTTTTTTTTAAATCATTCAATGACTCTAGTAACACAATAGGCTCGGAAATTACACACATCACATATAAACAAAGCACCAGGAAAACATGTATCTGTTTTATTTTAAACTATAGCTAAATTATATGTTTACGTACCACAACGTCACTTGTATTAGAAGGGTTTGAGACTCGCAACACGACACAAGCGAGGCTGAACGGAGCGTCAGGTCACTTAGTCTGTGGCCCTGCAGAGAATTGTGGGTAATTGGCAGTGACTAATAGCCGTCAGGCAGAAGAGCGAGACCCAAGAGGCCAGTCAAACTCCCCCTGCTGTTCTCCCTAAAGCCATGAAGAGCTTCTAACTGCTCACTGACTGTAGCCGACCAGCCAACCGCCATCAAAGATTGATGATGGAAAGATAGAAGGGTAAAAAAAATGAATTGCGTAAAACCTAGAGGAAAAAACGTTCTGACAAATGCTTGCAGTTTACAAAAGTTTAGCCTTGGCACAAACAGCTCAGATCTGACACGAAGCGTTAAGAAGTCTCAGGTGGCGAGAATAAGAGCCAAAGCGAAACATCTCAACACCAAACAACGTCAGAACGGCTGGGCAGGTAGAGCGACTGAGGCTGAAAACACTTACAGAGGAAAACATAAGCTTCATTTGTACTGTCTTGCCCTGTGATGCAATGTGAATGTCAAACCAATCAACGTTACTGGTATTTCTTTTCATAACAGCACAGGAAATTCAAACGGATTTGACATGTGATGGATTAGAATTCCAAACCAAAATGAGAGGAATGTCATTAGTCTAATGAAATCAATGAAAAAATTGACCAAAGTCTAAAGACTAAATCTATTAATTGGTCAACACCAACACCTGAGGCGTTCCAGGCACTCAGACTTGAGAAGAAACATCTTCTCTTCTGCTAATAGTTTCATGAAAGCTTAGCGTTAAGGGGTAACTACTCCAGCAGCACGTCAAATTAAGAACGCATTACTTATTCATGCAAATAAATTGTAAGTCATGTTGGGATTCATTTCTAGCTGTTATGAATTATGACATTATGATGCATTCTTTGATAAACAGGCTGAGTTTCTTTTCTACACACCCAAAAAAACCCTGAAACAGATTAGCGCAGACTCTCAACGGTATGCTAATCATGTAGAAACTCACGAACGATCTTTAAATACAAAAGAAGAGGATGTGTAAACTGCACATCTTTGCAGGTGAGAGGGATAAAAAAACGGTTCTGTCCCATTAACCTATGAATAAGAAAGACTATTTCCTCACCTTTAGCCCTTAGCTGAGACGCTAGCACATAATTAGCGCCGTTCGCAACGTTAATTGCAGAATACAGGGGTTTGGGGATTAGCTTTCTTTTCTTTTATAATCATCTCTTATTTCGCTACCGTTCCCCTCACTGAATTTCTTTTGTTCCAATTTCCCCCTCAAAACAGCCTCGCTCTCAGCTTCCACTCTGCTTAATTTAAAGTCTAGCAAGCCTCTGGCGGGAACCGAAACGAATAGCTATCTTTCCCTTTCTTTCAGTCTTTTGCTTTGTTTGTATCAGTGGGCTGCGGAGACACTGAGATAAAGTTAAAAGGCTAGGGCTCGGCTTCTGAGGAAAAGAACTGACAGCCGTGCAATGGCGCTTCCCGGACCTCCATCCAACACGCATCCCGGAGTTCTACCATGGTGGTTTGTCTCATTATAGACTGAACTGTCAACGCCCAAACTGTACCGAAGCAACCTCGCACCCTCCACCCTAACCCGCCCCCGTGCAGAGAGAGAGAGAGAGAGACAGAGGTGGAGCGGTTCCGAGGAAAGCTAGTGAGGTTGTGCTAGCAGGAAGCTTTGGTCTACCCGCCCTGAGGAAGGCACGAATCCAAGGTCTCTTTGCCCATGGGTGAATTTAACCTGCCATGTAGAGACTCATGAATTTCATACCCTACTGCAGCCCAATCTTCAGTCTTCGTATAGAGAGCCTGAGCCTATGGGACAGGTGACATGAAATTGTGTCTTGACTCTTTCTCTCTCTCTCTCTCTCTCTCTCTCTCTCTCTCTCCCTCTCTCTCTCCCTCTCTCTCTCTCTCTCTCTCTCTCTCCCTCGCTGTATCTACCCAACGCCTTTTTGTGCTCGTTTGTACATTCCAACTGTCAATACCAAAACATTTTATGAGGAGAATTCTGGGTGTGCGAATAAATAAATAAAAAGGTGGCTAGGTAGGTAGATGGTGGACGTAACTACATAACCACAAAAGATCATCGCAAATGTGCTTGTGCGATACAACCCTGACGTATTACCCATTATAAATCATTCTAAGGTCCCTTGTTAGGGATCCCTAACGTGGCAGTCTGTAAATGATACCACGTGGCACCGGCCCCAGGAGCAGGTGCGAATAGATGATTCAGCCACTCGGACCCACTGGCTCCAACGACGCCGGTCCCCTGGTGACGCAGACACCATTAAGACATGATTAAGGAGAGCCCTGATTAAGCCCTTACCTAGACTGTAGCTCATCTTGAGCTTTGGATAAATCGCATTGGTTCTGCATGAAATAGACAAAGTGTCCTGTAGAGAGCGCTACAAGCCCAGTTTCTTTCAGGCAGCCTATGCATTTCCTGAGTAACGCTGTTGTGTTGCGTCAACGTGAACGCTACAGGCAAACACGCGCTGTAAACCTAGGAGGCTATTTCTAGATGCTTTTGCAATGTCTTAGTTGAGATTTCCTGTTTGCAACCACATCATATCTATCGCGCCATTACAGACAGGTCTGAACTCCTACACGCTGTACCGTCCACACAGATGCACATTTTGCCTGTATAAACAGCATCCATATGCTAAATGATTTCCTAAGTTATGCAAATGCGAGACACATTATAAACAACATATATATTCAAACTACTATACATACGTCCAATATAAATTTCCTGCTATATCTATGTTTACTATAATTTGTCTAATTTCTTGCAAATGCAAAATTACATTCATAACCTAATACAATTATTTTGATCATAATAAACAACAGTTTAATAGTGGGTGTTTTTAAGGGTGTTGCTAGGTTGGTGTGGGTGGTTGCCAGGGCATTGCTACAGTGTTATGGGCAGTTGCTAGGGCATTGCTAGGGAGCTGATGGTAGCTGCATACTGACCCAAGTCAAAAAAGCTCTTTCAAGTCTATAAGCTATTCCGGGCTCATATATACTCTCTGCCTGTGTCTCCGGTCCAAATATGGAATTTTCACCTGTTTTATCAGCCGCCGGATCAAAAGTGCAAGTCTAATCACTTAGAAATGCACACCTCTTTTTAACAAGACACATTATTAGGTATCATTTATGTCAACAGCACAAACCATGCAAGATGTGTTACAGTAAGTGCTAAAGTTTAATACCTGGGGATTAAATGTTTAAACAACCATCTAAAACTATGAATGACATACAATAATGTGCAGCTAAGCAAACCAAACTAACAATACTAACTAACTAAAACTACTAACTAAAACAAATTTTTGGTGAGATTTAAGAACTATCGTACATTTTGATACATTTAAAAAATGTGTTCGTCTGACCTTGATGCCAAGATAAACTTCTTTATTTAACAATACAATTAACTATAAAGCAAAAGACAAGCTGTTAACAATTTATACACTGCTGCAGTGAGATTTTAAACAACAGGTTATCCCAAATATAACCGTGTTAAAACTGCGTGGGCTGTGTTTCACAGCTAACAGTTCAGCATGTGGCCTGACTCCTCTATAAAGAACGTGGTAAGATGACCAGCACATTTTTGGGCGACTTTTCGGGTAACAATCTTTGCAAAAGTTAAATATAAGGCATGTCGACCACAGGTAACATCGCTGCAGTGCCGCCCAGAATTTGACGCCCTTCCCCACATATCACACAGGAAGTGAAAGGTCACGGGGTCAAGGCAACAGGAAAGTCTAAACTACTCAATTAAACGGTAACAGCCACTGGCACGTTTTACCCTCGCCTAGCCCAGGGGCTGATGGGAAGGCGCTTTTTATGGTTCTGCTCACGGCCAGCCCTAATAAAACACTTCCAGGCCCTACAGAGTAATTAAAGGACCTTCTTGTCTTTTTTACTTTTTCTTGGAAAAAAGGCCAAAAAAAGAAAGAAAGAAACAAACAAACAAACAGGACAAAGGAGCGATTACCTAGACAATGGGCTGCAGTGGTTTTGGAACTGAAGAGGCATCTCAGTTTCACCACTCCAGTGGCTGTGATGAAGACATTAGCCGGTTTAATGTCTGCAACAGAATAAACAGAACCTTTACTGATGAAACAGATAGGCGTGAAAAAAGGCCATATTTATATGAGTCACTGACATTGTTATGAAATGATAAAAATAAATCTTTTTTTTTAAAAAAGAGCCTAATATTTTATTCATGTTGGTTTTACATAAATCTATAAGACAAACATTTTCTAAATCTTTATATTTTATTTTCTATGCCTTATACATTTATACATTTGATCATCTTTGATTCTCACTTCTTATTTCACCTTTAATACATATAAAAGTGTAAACTTAGTAATTTTACACATTTAACACTTACATACGTTTACACACATACGTTAAAAAATACATATAATGATAACATGGACAGTTATTCCAGTTATTCAAACTTTGACCCATAAGTTGAATCAAGTACTTTCTGCATCAACTGCATATTAAAAAAAGTTTTATTAATATAATAATCTGACCTACAAACCAAAAAAAACCCTACACTGTTAAGAAACTGAATGTTTAAGCAACATATTTATGCATCAGTCGGTCTTAAGTCCCTTTTAGAAGACCAGGAAGAGGAGTCACATTTTGACACGCTTTCCTGTTCGATGTTCAGACACTCTGAACTTTCTCAGCGCTCACGCATACATGCAGGAATGCAGATAGGAAGCTAAGATTCTAGCTAAAGAGCAAGGTCTCACTGTGGGACAAAACTGCATTGTGCTTAGTTACCACAGCAGATGATACCTTTAGTGGTATTGCCAATTCATATACTTGCAATCAACAGTTGCATGTCTGGTGTGTTACAACGGCTCGCCAAAAGTTGCATAAATGCATGAGAACTGGGGAAGAGTCTGAGGTCGCTATGGACAGTTGCGTCACCTTGCTTGTTTTCAAATGGCAACAGCATGATGCAACGACTGTTGCAGTATGTCTGGTCAACCGTAGGCTCTCGTTTCAAAGCTGATGAGAAGCAGCTGTATCTAAGGGGAATGAGATTTGCGTGGTTTGGACGGTAATGCATGTGCTTTAAATTGCGACAGGGACGATTGGACATTCTGATGCTTGTCAGTGTGAATAATGCTGCTTTTTGGGGGTTAGCCAATTGTTACGACAGAAGTAATTTACATGTTTAAGTCTTAAAGCTGCGGTAGGAGAAAACAAACAGTTCACCCAAAATGAAAATTCTGTTATTATTAAGTCATCCTAATGTCAGTACAACCCCGGGTGTTGGTATTTTTCCATGGCACGACTTGAGAACCCATTAGAGTCAATGTTTTGATGATTTAACCTCAGGAAAAGGTAAAACCTCAGGAAAAGGTAAAAATTATCCCAAAAAATGTGACAACCTTGACCAGTGGAGATCAGAGAAAAGATTTAATACCACAAAAGTGTGAAGTATGACCTCTTTATAGTCTATTCATAAAGGCATGTGTCCCTGAAGAGTGTGTCAGTGTTTGTGTGTGTGCGTCTGTGCATGTTTGTAAAAGTGCATGTATGTGTGATTCTTTGAGTGTGTGTGTGTGTGTGTGTGTGTGTGTTTCTTTGAGCGTGTGCATCTTTGAGTGTGTGTGTGTGCATGTGCATCTTTGAGTGTGTGTACCTCTGTGCATGACGCGGCGTGAGTGCAAGTGCTCCAGTGCACTACACAGCTGAACAAAGTACTTCCATACAGTCTTCTCTAGAATCAGTCGTTTTTGTTTCTTGAAATGCTGCAGGCAATAAACAAATAAATAAATAAATACACTGTGATCGGGGCGAGACACGCAGACTTTTATTTTCTTGCAGACACACGCAATCTCCACTAACCCAAAACTGTTGACGTTTTAATTTGAAACTTCAGGAGCGGAACAGCTCAACCTGTTCCATGTTCCTTTTGAGTGTGTGGTTCTGCAAGTGTGTTAAAGGCAAAATTAACACACCAATACGGTTCTATACCCTGATGCATATAGTTACTCTCCAGTTCTATAACCTGATGCATATAGTTACTCTCCGGTTCTATAACCTGATGCATATAGTTACTCTCCAGTTCTATATCCTGATGCATATATCACACAATATAACCACACTGAAAGCGCTCATCAATAAACTTCTATTCCTTCTCATTTGAGGCAACTGCAATTGAAAACATCTGAGGTCTGTAAATACAGCATGAGTCTCACAGGGAAACAAACATTTGGGGGCTTTCAAACGCACACATGCTTTGGACGATTAGGAACATACTAGCACTGAGAAAAATCTCAAGTCTAGGTCATGCAACAGAGTGTAACAAGCAAAAGGGAAAAATCTGTGTTTTGTTGAGTCAACAATTACCAACAATTGTTTTTTTATATCTTAACTTTTCTCTTTTACATAAAAAATGCAATCTGAGCTCCATTATGTTACAATTTATAAAGCAGACAAATTTCTAGTAAATAACATTATTGCACTGACCAATCAAATCCATTTGCATTATACATTATGATCCATTTGACTCCTTTTCTATGCTAACTGCTAACCGTTGCGAGTTGGTGCTGTATTTGACCCATTTTAATATCAAAGTGCTTTTATGTAAGTCACTGAATCTTGTCGACAATTCTGTTCTTCAGATAACATTCAAGCGCACTCGTAACGTTGAGTCCTTTTTGCAGAATGCTGCAAAGTTTCAAAGCTTTTAGCACCATGTCGTCCAGAGCGGCCGGTTTGTTTTGGATGAGGTCAGCGAGTGCACAACCTCACTTCAAAGCGCAAATTAAAACGACGTTACATTATTAATTAAGACAGAATGAAGCTTGCTTAGCCAAAACGGCTCGGTAATTATATGACCTTTTAACATGTTGTCTCAACAACCGAGCCACCAGCAATGCGGTAAACCTGCCCATCAAACGGGGTAGCGAATGTATTAACTAAACAAAACAGAAGAGATTAGCGGGTTATTTTAGGGCGACGTATTATTGCGGATCACTTCGCCCGTTTTGAGCTTTGGCTCCACCCGAACCTCTTCACAGAAACGATTGGCGGTGAGGGTGCACAAACCTTGGCCCCCATCCAAACAAAGTCGGTGGATCTATTCTTCCCCTGCCTTTCTATTTGCATATCAGAGGGCCGTTTGATGTCAATGAGAGAGAGAGGCAGCCCCTCTGTGCCTTTAAAAAGCAAACACGGCATATGCAATATTCTGTAAGTGCATGCAAATGAAGGGGCCATTTGATTTCATTTCAATTCCGAGATGGACGGAGAAAATCGGAGGGAGAGCGCTGAAAAGATCGAAAAAAATAAGGAACAAAAAAAATTGTTACATTTATTAACTCAGAGCTTCTGTTTTACATATGGGCTCCGTGTTCGGTTATATTCGCTTTACAATGTTGGAGGGATTAGCGCTAATATACCTTTGGAGCGACATTGTTATATACAAAAAAAATGCTAATTAAAGGGCCGCGGTGCAGCACGAGGTAAAATCGAGGGCGAGGCGAGGAAATCTGGCAATGCGGTGGAGCAAACAGAAGTAGCTGACGGCGAGGATATCTGTCGGCTGTAGAGAGCAGCGTGCGTTATGATGTCTGTTAAAGCCTGTCGTGTCGAAGGGTTCGTCAACACTAATCCTCACTGTTCCTCGTTTACCGCGAGGCAAAGCTTCGCCTAAGAGCTTTTATTTGCACTCAGATTTATGTATGCAGGTGGTGATTTGGCTGGGGAGATTTGAACATGCAGGCCATTAAATTTGGAGCATCAGGTTGTAAATGGGATCTGTAGGGGATGTCAGGAGTCTAGGAAATAGGAAGAAAGATGAACAAATCAGGACAGCAAAATAAACCTACATAATGCTATTGAATGCATATATACACAACACTGATAATGAAAATAACTTGGAAACTGCAATGCATGACAGTAAATCAGAAACAAAAGTATGGATGTAAGAAGAAATATTAAATGTATTTTTAACAATTAACCTTTTATTGAACTAATAAACATTAACAACATCATCTAATTTAAAAACCATTATCTTATTTATCTTTTACTTATCTTTCATTACATAACATATGTTTTAAAATTAATCTAAGTTGACCATTTTTAAAGAAAAAAAAATTCCTTGATATATTATTTCATAAAAATATAACGACTTGCTCCGCTTTTAAAACGCTGCTGGTTTTCAGATGATGTCATCATGCACTCTTACATTCCAATACCTCCCCTCCAGTTTAGGTTTTGAGACAGCATAATGGAATTTAAAGTGATAATTCATTAATTCATCCAACAGACAGGATGGAGAGAATGCCTTGCGAGAAAAAAAGAGGGCAAAACTGCTGACAAATCGTCACATGTCCTTACCTTTATCATCTGTGAGAGGTCTCCGGCATCTGCGAGCTCCAACACTATATTTAGCTCATTCTCTTCGATGAATGACGCGTGGTATTTAATTACGTTGGGGTGGTTCAATTGCTGTGAAGGGGAGCAGAAGAAAAAGACAGAGTATCAGTGACTGTTTAAATATTAACAAGACTCTGCGGGTCAGGAGAGCTTGCAAACAGGAAGGTGGCGGAAACCAAAGCAAAAGCTTGTGTGAAGGTAAACATGACATTATCATTTAGTGTCCGAGGAACCCCGCTGTCTTGCAGAGCAAAGGGAACTATCAGAAATGACAAGAGAAACAGATAACAATGTAAACAGTTACAGTCATATAGGGAAGCACTGCAATCGCTAACTACTACTAACTAGCGGTTGGTGGTGACAGGAAGCTAGCTGGTAGCTAAGATCTTTACAGAGGCTAAAATATTTGTTGGACAATGGGGGGGTGTTTAAAAGTTGAGAGCCACTGTGATAGATGGTTCCTTGCTAGTACAAATTAAAGAGTTCACAAAATGGTCCCTAGAATTGGGTGTAGTTCCTTCTTAAACTTAAGTTTAAGAATTTAGGTTTATTTTTTCCTTTTATTGTCTAATGCTTAGAGGCTTTTTCAATTCCTTAAGTTAACTCGAACAACAGTAATTCTGACTTTTGTCTTAGCAAGAACCGCTAATAAACAGAACAAAAACAATGTTTTTCGCTGACATTTATATTCAAGGCCAAGCAGCAGTCGTGCATGACACGACCCCCTAAGCTCCAGCCTTCAGCTGTTTGTTGTTTCCTGTTGATTGGTCAATGTGTGGAAGAGTTGCAACAGCCAAGACGACTGGAGGGTGTAAAATAAAAGAAAACAAGTGTATCAATGAGAAACGAGACAGGCGAGGGTCCTACCGAGCGGGAGGGTGTCGAGCCCCCGCGACGCGCCGTGACACGGCGGAGGGGGTTATTAAAGAAATGTTCATGCCCTGCGCTGATACAGGCGAGGACGTGAGCGCCTCTGTCGTTGTCCCGTGACTTTTGTTAGATGTATTTTAGGATCACACAGCTGCAGCGAGAGCAGCCGGCGGTATCAGCCCTGCTCTTCCCCTTTCTCTCAAACCCCTTAGCTGCCACATCCGACGCGGCGGACGTGAAACGCAACACAACACGCGTAAAGCCAATCACAGCGCTGACTTTAATCATGTTAAATGCTGTAATTTCAGCCTCGTTTCTGTCAGGAACAATATTAAGTCAACCCTCTGTTTGTGACTATGCAGATTAGAGTGACAATTATATTATGCTAACTCGGATACCTTGTGAAGTCCGCCAGCGATTTCGTTCTTCTGTTTGTTCCCCTTGTGTCTAGAGCAGTTAATATATTTTGGAGGTCGGTTCTGAAACAGATTTTTAATATCGATAAAGATCTATAAAAATCAACCACTAGGCTTACAAAATGGATACATAACAGTTGGAAAACATAACAATTAACAAAATTAATGGTATATGTATATTGTATGTTGCTTCTTCAGCGATTTGTTGTTACAAAAACTGACAAAGCGAAACATTTTACGCATAACGGCATAATCTTGTTTACAGTCAGAAATGGGGGGTTGACTTAAACTGACAGAAAAACAAAAAGGCAGCTACGCAAAAGGGGGAGGAGCTACTGTCAGTCTCCCTCATTATTTTGATTTGCAACTCTTTCCTATTTTCCTCCAGCTTTGTCCATTGAAGTAGAAGGCATGATTTTTTGGTTCCACCAAAATGGCTTATTAGCGACCTGAGGTGAGTAACGACTGAATTCATTAGCAGTGGACTAGAATTGATTCTGTAAGGGAGACGAAATGTAGAAACGTAACACAGTTGGAAGACCGGACAAAACCGGTGTTTTAGCACCCGGTGACCTCGGTACAGAAAAGCATTCGCCTGGCAAAGTGTTATTAAGGAGCGTGACGGTGACCCACCCGCCCTCAACATGACCTTTTCACCCGGCACCTCGGCATCCCCCTGCCTGCCTCCCGTGGGAACGCCACCCCCTCCGGAGGCCTGAACTTTCTAGACATCTCAACCTTGGCCCGTTTGCCATTCGGTGCTTGTATGGCTGGAGGTCACGAGGTCGCTGTACTGTTGGTTAGAAATTGCCGTTTCCGCATGCTGGGTGACCTAATGAAATCGGACTCAACAGCATCCTGTAGCTTTTAAAAATATGACCACAAATGGTACGTTTTGCCCCAAAAGTCACTTTTTCACAATTACAAAAGTTCACAACTAAAAAAAGTCACAATTTTGTTACATTTCTTCACTAAATATAAACAAATTAAAAAAGTTAATCATACAGAATTATGATATCATAGTAGCATAAACATCTTTATGTCTGAGATGGATCATGAATCCTATTGGTTGCCACCACGTTCTGTTTTTACTCATTTGCATACAGTTAAGTTTGGCCGACATGCACTTTAGTCTGATTGTAAGACAGCAACTATATGAAAACTAGCATGAATAAACAAAACAGCAATTAGCCCGTCTCTGCAAAGAAAGGCGATTGGGGTTGAAGCAATTAACATAACAGATCGAGAAGCTTGTGTGTGTTAAGATGAGGGCTTATCCGACAAACGACACCAATACAAAACAGAACGGAGAGGAACCAGACATCTCTGATCAGTTAGACATCAGTTCTTATTGGACCTGTCATTAACTCGTTCGTTAGCGTGAGCATTTACGCTAGCTGCCGCCCGTTTAGCTTGGTTTGATGAATGCAAACGCTTCGTTTAAAAAACAACAGAACACAAAAATGAGAAAACGAAACGGCGAGCGAGACATCAAAAGATCCACGAGGGGAACGAATCCCCCCCATGCTTTCCTTTCCTTTAAATGTTACCAGCCAGATAAAAACTATATTTTGTGGCGTCGAGAAAAGGAGTCAATCTTGGCCTAAAGGAATGACACAAAGAGGACCGTGTTCAGAGAAAAGGAGAGAGAGAAAAACAGAGAGAGAGAAAGAGCTGTAGGTCTGATTCAGATCAATTGTTTTCCGTCTCTGAATCTCTCTCTCTCTTTTCTGGTATCAGGTCTCGGCTGAGGCACCTTTAGAGAGCCTAATAGCGGCACATGGTGTCGGTCTCTCGTTCCTCTGGTTTCTTACCTTCAGGAGGTCTATTTCTTTGATGCAATCTTCCCGAGCTTTGGCATCCATCAAGTCGAATATCTATCAAAAGATCAAAAGGGAGATGGGAAAGAGAAAGGGAGTTATGCCATAAAGAAGGAAAAACAAGTAAAAAACACAAGTGAAGAAGGTGGTGGGGCGAGAAAGAGGGGAAGACCCCCGGTTTCTGCCTCACCGCGTCGAACCCCCCTGCTGCTTCAAACGCTCACGTTTTTCCACATTCACCTGTGTTTACAGGTGAAAAAAAAACTCTTGCCAAGACTTTTTTTTGTTCCATTATTTACTAGCTTTCTTTATTCAGCCCTTATTACACGCCTGTCTGGAGCGACTCTTGATTCTGATTGGTCAATTCCGTGCAGTTATTTTGAACTACGCTATACACATGCCAGGCAAAAATATTTTCTAGGGCTAAATCGATAATTTGTCTCCGTTTTTGGAACCAGCCACATAGTGTGTGGGATCATGCACAGAAAAAATTGCAAGCGCAATCATAGATAGAATAATAAAAAAAAATTTAATTATTAAAATTAAAGTCCCATTAATATTATTTTTAATTTTAAAAATAATGACCAGCTGACTAAACTAAATAATCACTTGTTCCATCCAAGATTGTTCAATAAATTACGCTCCACAAAATCAAAGGAAGATTATTAAGACGTACGTGTGTTTGTTCAAAAATGTCTGTCGCAATAATAATTTAAACAACAGCAAAAAAGCAGCAGAAATGGTATTAAAATCTGAGGGAAGAAGTTTAAAATAAGTGATAATTAGTCTGACAGCGAAATTGTTTATTTTCGCCATCAGGACTGTACAACATCTGCTTTAGAAAACACTGCATGTGAGCACCATTAACAACCACAAAAGATTAGCATTGCGGTGTGCATGAAACATCAGTTACTGTCCACCCAGCATCCGCACAGCACCACAATTGTAAATTTTCTGGGCAACAATAAAGACCACCACCAAGGAGAGGAATTAAAATTCAATACATACGTGAGTGCGTGCAACTGGCACAAGAAATCAACTGCATTGTGGGATATGTTTGCAGAGTTAAAAGTGTAACAACCTGTCACATTTTAATGGCACATGCAAAAATACCAACTCTTTCTTGGCTCATCATTAGTGTTAATAAAGGCAGTGGTAGTGGGAGAGAGGACCACTGTGTTAAAGATGGTGTGTGTGTCTCAGAAAAGCAGCAGCTATGGTAACCAGGCACCATTCTTTTAATCTAGAGCTTGCCAATTATTTCTTTCAGCACGTCTGCTTTGCACATCCGGAAGAAGCGCTGGAGCTGTTTTCTGCTGGCTGCGTCTATGTGTGTGTGTGTGTGTGTGTGTGTGTGCGTGGCGAGACAAGAAACAGATTCAGTCTTGATTATCACACATACAGAGCCAATCAGCTGCTTCTGTTCAAACTACATTTGTGCAAACAAACTGATGCCTGTGTTTATGCACACAATTCCAACAACCACTGTTTGTATTTTGGAGCTGTCTTAATATTAAAGCAATATTCAGTTAAAAGACTTTGTGCATTTTACTTAATTATCTGTGTGTGTGTGTGTGTGTGTGTGTAGGGTGGATCGCCCTAATGTGGGACATTTTTGGCATTTCATACTTTGTAGTGTATTACAATGTCAAGCCAACATAGAAATCCACACTCAATGTTATTATATACTTTGATCACATGACACTGGCATTTATTGGTTTGGTATTCAAAGCTGAAGCTTACTGTGAGTGTCCCACATTAAGACAATTCACCCTAGGCGCTTTGGCCGATTCCTTTCTGGTTCTCATTTTAATGTCTCATTAAGACACTAAAGGCGTATCTTACCTGTACTTTTTTCAAAGCTACTGGCGTCCCATCTAGCATGTACGTGGCGTGATAAACGACGCTGAACCATCCTCTTCCAATCTTCTTCTGAATGTTAAAATTGGCTAAGCTGTTATAGCCCATATCCGGCTGGATTTTCTGCAAAAGAAAAGCAAAGAAACTTTTAGCGTTCCATTCAAAGTGCTAAAACAAACATGTCTCCACAGATTGGCCATCGCTGGCCAGCCTCCATGTTAGTTGTTGTTGTTGTTAATGTGTCAACAGAAGGAGTAAAGCTCTCGGGGGCGATAGACGTCTTAAGGCTGATATGTCAAGGCTAGAGAGTGTGGGAATAAACCATCTATACTGGTCTCAAAGCAGCATATAAATCTTGCCATATACTGTCTAAATGAATCAGAAGAGTGTGACATTCCTGATTCTGAAGTGACTTATGCTGGACCAGTTAGTGACAAAACGCCCCGAGTCGTCGTCCTAAGAATTCGTGTGGTGCCTTGACACTTGCGCTCTAAAATTAAAAATCTAAACAAAACCCAGCATTAGCCCCACGGAGATGGTGTGAGCAAATAAATAAATTAACAGGTTGACCTTTACTGGCTTTTCCAGCATAAAGTTTAATCCCACAAACTCTCTGGCAACCATAGGTGACAGACGGTGAAACGCAACGTTCACCGCAAGATGACCGTGAGATTTCTTTTAAGGCAAATTACATTATAAAGAAACTGCAAATGAATGAGAAAAGTGAAACATTCTATGCAAATACATACATATACATAGACGTGTATGTGTGTGTGCGTGTATAAATATATAAGTGTGTGTGTGTATGTATAAATATATGTCTGTGTGTGTGTGTGTGTGTGTCTGTAAAAAAATGTGTGTGTGCAGTGCATAAGGGTCTTGCAATAACAGCATATATGAACAATCTGTCAAATCCATCAATAATGTAGACAACAACATATATATTTATATATACACGTGTGTGTGTGTGTGTATGTACAAAGAAAAGAGAGAGAGACACAGACAGAAAAATGAAGCGGCTTTCAGGCAGAAATGAGCTGAAAGCAGCAGAACAATCCATCCACGCTGGAGGGGCGGATGCAGATCAAGGGGCGACCAATTTAAGAATTTCATTGTTTTCTAACTTGACAACTTTAAGGGGGGGAAAAAAAGGTGTGAGCCAAAGAATTGCCCCATCCAATTAACACAGTGAGGTAGCTTGTTTTTCCATGTGACAACACGCTCTCAGCCTCTTCTTCCAGGGACACATCTGGTGCAGAAGAAGAATTTTTCTCTTTACGCCACCGCAGTGAAGAGAGATTGCTGGATCTGACTGCATTTAACCATCATGCTGATGTCTAACACACCAGTTCCTGCTACATTATTTTGAAGCATAAACTAACCACAGAAATTGCTTTTGTTATCTAAATTCTTTAGCAAAAACCACTGCATTGCTATAAAATTTAGATAGGTCACTGCGTTTCATTATCTGATGATTATAAAATACACAAAAACACACTCACACACATATACAAACAAACACACATGTGTAGCCATATGTATATGAATGAATACACACACAAACACAAACATCCACATATACATACTTGTAAACATATAGATCTATAGGTATGTATGTATATTCATTCATAGTTCATATACATATGGGTTTGGTCAGCAGTTGATGATCCACACAGGCATTGCTTTCACTCCCTGCGCGGTCGCTTGACAAATGTTAGCATGAGCCTGTAAAGCAGCATGACAAGCGCATGCTGAGAGCAAAGTCGAGCTAATGTGTTCTGGCATGCGGCTCGCTAATCACACATTTACATATGCAATGACCTACATTTGCATGTCAGCTCGCACACTGTCCGGCCTGATTAACGACGGGCACCTCCCAGCGCCGGGCGGCCGGCACAGCAGCGGGATGAGGCCAGAGGGTGGCGGCTTTTTTGGCAGCCGAAGGGACGCGCTGCCAGCCAGGATTAGGCCTGACGCGGCCTGAGCTGCAGACACTTCATTAGAGGTAATCTGTTTAGCAGTGGGCAGTGTATGTAAACTTCACAGGCCATTTGCGGCACCTTTTTGCCCCCTGGCCTTGCCTTCAAAGGGCAGCAGGGGCGCCCTGACTGACAGCTTGTCTCATCTGTGGCTGTGCGCTGTCACACAATTTAGAGCACTGAGCTGACACAAGACGAACGAGGATCTCGACTACCGGCGGGGTCACTCGACAACGGCGCAACGCGGTTTGTACAGATCGCGGCTCGCAGCGGGAAGGGCGAGAGCTCAGAGGGCTTGTTTTGGCTCTGTGGGAGGCAAAAAAAACAACAAACAATGGAGGGGCACAGGTGGAACAAAGGGGAGGAGCTTATTACACGACAGCAAATATCAAATTGCAAACTTTTAGTATTTCAATTAAAAAAAAACGAATAAAAAAATAAAAATGGAAGGACAGGTCAGAGGGGAGTAAAAATGCAGCAATGCATGCTGGGCAATGACTCAAAGGGACAACACATCACAGAAACAAACGGCAAAGGATGGAGGGTTGGCTACCGGTGACACAAGTGTAAAAGGGAAATGCAGACATGCAGTCGGATGACAAGGAACGCGAGATAGAAGGAGGTAGAGAGTGACGGAGGCTGGGGTGGCAACAGTGTGGAGACTAGGTGTGAGCTGACAGCACAACACTGCCAGTGGCTGCCAGGGAAAGGACAACCGAGGCTCTGAAGAGGTGGTGGAGCAAGGCGGTCTCGGTGGTGGTGGTTGGTGAGCGCTGGAGGGGGATCCGTGTGATGGGGGAACAAGGCAGGAGATCCTGTTCGTATCCTTTTCATCAAACTCTCTCTCCAGGCCCAGGCCCATGCAATATTTATACCTCCCTCACCCTGATAGCACTAGCGCTACTCTTCCATCTGCTTCAGTATTTAAAGCTCAGCTTGCTTTACACGGAGATTTGCTCCGTGGAAAAATCCTCCGTGACGATTAAAATCGGATCTGAGGATCTCGCCCTCCTACTCGCTCAGAGAGCAAATGCGCCATCAAATATGCACGTCTTAGCAACTTATCCGGTATCTCCTATGCATATCCATCAAACCTCAGAGACTTAAAGATATGATATCGCCCGCGAAACCTTGTATGCGTGATTGCACGCACAATTCGGGTTTTAAGCGGTTTTGTAGTTTCCTTTTACCAGGGGAATAACAGCCAAACTTGGATACTTGTTGAAGATAATACCTCAGTCTTGTAAGAGTCACTCTCTTAAGCTCTCGCTGCGTGTTCTACTCGACTGTTGCGTTCTTGCTAACGTCAAATGCCTCAGATAATTTATTGATGATTTTGGGCCTGAAGTTCTTAGCGCTTAGCTAGCTGTACTCAGCAAATATAATACTTCAACATCGGTCAATGTTACCCTTACCATAAACAGTAACTAATACTATGAAAGTTTCTGTATAACAGACCCCAACGACGTTCCTAAACCTGAAACAGAAATAAATCCAAACCAAATTTGAACTGCAGACCGCCAACGATTTACAATAAACAACGGATTTGTATAAGAACATAATCCATAAACTATGACAAGGCAGCTTGGAATAATAAAGTCAGATGATTGGAGGGAATTATTCCAGAGGTGTGAAAAGAAAGCAGGACAAAGGAAGGATTAGGAGAGAGGAAGAGAGAGAGGGAGACAGAGCAAAAGACTGCTAAAAGCAGCAGATTTTCAACACCTCTGTCTCTGGCACTATGGTGGAGAAGCACATGATGGCTGCGGCTCGCAGGAAGCGCTGCTTGCGCGAGCGCGGAATCTCATTATCACCTCTCACCCGGCACACGGCGGAGAGACAGCCGGAGCGGACCGCCGCCTGTCTCTCTGCGGGTGGATTGACAGACACGGGGAGATTTGATGGGGGCAGATGTGGATGTGGAAGAGGGCGACAGGCTCGTGCTACGCGCTGCTACACGCTGCTAAGCGAGCAGGTGGTGCGTCGGGTCGGCAGCCTGGAAAAAAAACTACAGTTGCTTTGTAGAAAGACTTTGTGTAGCGAGATTGAAAAAGTTCAATTGTAAGTGTATTTAAGCTTTTTGTTTAGCTTAGTTGTTTAAAGCAAGGGTTATCTGAAACGATAACAAACAATCGTACCTGTGGCTGAAATAATGGAACTGGTGGCTGCTGCCCCTGTGATTGGGCGTCCATTGTGGCACCAGCTCAGTCCTGTAAGCCCCTGCCAAACAAACACAACATAATAACAAGTTAGCTATTTTGTACACCTCCACTGTGTTTAATAACCTCCACCATAGGTGAATGTGTGAATCTGATAATAGAATTACGGTCCAGAGCCGGCGGTGTCTGGCGATCGCACACTGCTGCCGCGGAAACGGTCACCTCGAACCCGATACCTCAACACCTATGGCGTTAATGAGACCTGTCAAAAAGCCGATCCACTAGGGATACCTTCAGTTGAATAGTAACACAGTAACTGTTGAAACTTTGATTGCAAGATGAAGGGACTTCAAAGGTTATTTGTAGCCTATTCATGTTGTTAGACCTTACGAACTCAATGACAGAACAAATTTGTTAAAGTTGTACGTGCAGTAATCATACAAAGCATTTTTAAACGCTTGTAACCAAATACGACGCTGTCAAAGCGATATGGAACGCCCACGATTTTGGTTTTAAACGTAAGAAGATTGACAGCACAACCCGTACAAGCTGCAGAACTGTTTCCACCGCTGGAATGTAATATTATAATAAGCTGTATGTTTTTTTGTTAGCGACATCCGTCCTTCCCTCCGTCCGCACTGGCTAACATGAAACATTAAACCATGAATAGATGAATCCCAAAAAATTCTATCATTACCTCAAAAAACAATACAAAACCTTCAGGAACAACTGCCCGTAGTGTCACGATACGTAACCTCTGCTGCTCTTTCAACAACCTACAAAGAAATTAATGCAAGCACAAAGAAACCCACGTGAGATGTTGCAAAAGCGTGTTGTCTTTACAGACACCACGA
This sequence comes from Yasuhikotakia modesta, assembly GCA_036877545.1. Lineage (NCBI taxonomy): Eukaryota > Metazoa > Chordata > Actinopteri > Cypriniformes > Botiidae > Yasuhikotakia > Yasuhikotakia modesta. The sequence goes on along the minus strand of JBAJNP010003615.1, from coordinate 11,357 downwards.
TAAGACGGAATAAATTAGGCCCGAGTTCTGGTTGGTGACAGAGAGCAACTACAAAAGACGTCTGTAGCGCTTTTCTTTACATCAAGCCGGAGATGGGCCTGTGCGTGCTACAGCCATCAAATTTTTTAATGATAGCTCACTTGTCACATCACTGCGGCACGCAGCTCGGAGGAAACTAGCGGTGTCCTCGATGTACTGAAAGAATACGAGTGAGGGTTTTAAAAAAAAAACTCCTTTCATAGAAAGGCCATTTACATGTCGCTCACCGTGGCGTACGTCCGTCTCGGCGCGTTGTCAGGGCTGAGTGGATTGTGGAGCCACGAGCCAATTAAAATACCTCATGCCGGTGAACGGAGGAGTGGAACTGAAGCTGTCACCATGGCAAAATAAAATCAGCTCGGTTTGGGGAAGGTTAATAATTCTAATTAAACACCAACCCTGAGCCGGAGATTTGAGTGGCAGCGGGCGTGCGATGGGGTTTGCTGCCGCCGATTTGTTTTTGTTTGCTGTTTTTGCCGTTTAGTTAAATTTGTCTCTGCATTCAAGACTGCAAAAACTGACACGCTTTCTCCTGGGGATAAACCAGTAGCGTATTAACACGGTTTGTCTACGAGTACGTAATTAGTATTGAAGAATAAGATTTTATATGAATGAAAAAAACAACCCTCGTCGTCTAGTAAAAAAACGTACGAAAGGTGTTCTGCATGCTTTCTTTACGAGATTTTAAAATGATGGCAGGTGAATAATGCTCTACGCTAATTAACAGTTAGCGGCAGCAGTCAGTGTGCGGTAGATTTGCGGATACCCTTGTTGACCTTGTACTAACGAAACTGTCTCCTTATTATGATTAAAAACGGGTTGTTAATACAATTCCATGAATCCTAGCGACGAATCCAACTGCAACAACGTGGAGCTTCACGGCTGCCTGCAAAAATAAATGCATCGATTTTGAGCTTTTGAGACAACGTACATGACAAACTTCTGTAGCGTCACATGATGCAGACCAAGAAACCATAAAGTGTTATTGTGCACTAATATTCTATACAGAAGGTTTCTGATAATTCACAATTGACAGCGAGAGGGCTTGATAATTTCACCTGAAAGGAAAATACAAAATATTAAATATAATACAAAAAACAAAGAGCAAAACATTATTTTAAAGCTGCAATCTGTATTTCGCCTCTCTACTGACATCTCTGTTTGAAAAATAAAATTGCACATAAAACATAAAATTGAAGCATAAAATTATATAGCTACTTTCTTAAGTTGTTCCTGTAGCTCAACTGGTAAATCATTGTGTTAGCAGCGCAAATGTTGTGGGTTCGATCCCAAAGAGTGCACTTTGAAAAATATATACTTTGAAGCTAGTAGCTTTAATAAAAGTATCTGTCAACTGAATAAATGTAAACATGGCTGACAAGTTTAAACTGTAAACTATTATAATGAGAGAAAGCTACAAACACTACACCCACTACAGTATCAAGATATGCGTACAGTCACATATTAGTAGCCAGATCTACTTTCTGTTTACACAAGGACACTTCCCAGAAATTCAGACCTGACAGCTCAAATTATATATCATTATTATAAGCGGTTACTGTTTTGCCGCACTGGAGTAACAGTGTTGATAACTTATCTGTTATGTTCTTGCTCAATGAATCATTTCTGTTCATTTATAACTAAAACAAGTTTAACAAAAAGCGCTTTTTAACCAACCTATACCAAGGTTTAAAAATGAAGGAAAAATATTATAATTACATTCTGACAAAGCGCTACATTCTGTGTGTACAACGGTTTAAACTGAAACTTCATGTAGCATCAAATAACGTTTTATTGGCTTTAATTTCCACAGATTGAGGCCGGCAGTGTGGCTTCCTCAATTGACCTTTTCCGTGTCAAAATGACCGGAGGGCATTAACGCTCCTCATCCCGCCTATCGCCGACACCCTCGATAACAGAATCAATTAAACACGCCACAAGACATCAGCGCACCAGCGCCTAAACCAAAAGCAGTACAGATAACAGACCGTGCGGCCTTCACACGCTAAGCTAAACAGATGACTGCTAAACACGCAGTTCTTCTCCATCATCGACACCCAACTGTCTGGAGGAACATTTGTCTGTGCTTTTCCAGCGGCTATTTACGGCATTCGCGAGTGGCACGTGGTTCTACAGCTGCGTGGCTTGTAAAATTAACATACTGAAAATGGGCCGCGGCGACAACTAAAGCGGCTATACATAGCTTTGCATGACAAAAGGGTCATTACATGCGATGATGACAGCAGGCAACCTACTTGAAACAGAGGCCTGGGAGCTGACTAACAAACAATATTGTCACATAGCTGTGAGCTGCTAAAGCTACATAGAGAAACAGCAACATAAAGGTGTTGAAGTTTAAGCTGTTTTAAATGTGACTGCTATATAAAAATGGGTCTTGGATGAGGAAGTAGGCGGTTGAGGTTCAAGTCTGGCTTGCAACATTTCCTGGTCCTATTATGTATCTATGTATTTATCTTTATATATCTTATCTTTATTTATCTTCTCTTATTTCTCAAACCATATAAAAAGCCAAAATGTTCATTACTGATGTTAATGTTTCCTAACAACTGTTAAACAGTAACAACTGTTACTGTTAAAGTTGCTAACAGTAACTTTTTAACAACATTGATTAACTCTTTAATTTCCATCCTTTTTTGTGTGAGTGTCAATGTTAAGTCAATCATGCAACTTTGCTAAGGCTAAATAATTGATGACTTAACAACGAATCAAAACCAAATCAACGCGTCACATGATAAAAGCTGCTGTGATATAGCGCAAACATCTACCCATCTCCACAATGCATTACAATAAATGCAGGCACATCCAAACCGAAACTCCCTATTTAATTCAAACATCAGAAGCATATTGTGAGAATATCGTTCAGTTCTACCAGCAGTCTAGCTACCGAACACAACAGGACTGCTTTACAGGAAACAGACCCACATATGCAGGTTTGCTTTAAATCCCTCTTTCCTGACTGCTTTCATTTTTATTTATGGGCAAAATGAAGGCTAGAACAAGAGTCAGAGAGTGTGAATGTTAACTGGTCCTGGATTTAAATTAGCTTTTGCTCACAGGTGTTCACACAGACCTGAATCCGATGAGGACCGATCCGAGCTCAGATGAGGGATTGAGGAAGAAGGCCAACAGAGGAACGTGGCGAGAACCTCACATCAAAGACATCTTTGAGCTTCTGAACGCAGTAAAAGTAGGACCATGATTATAAGAAAAGACGAAACCACCACAGCAAAGCTTGGACCATCTGATCGTCGCAGCCTTTGAGAGAAACAGAGTTAATGATGGAACAGTCAGAAATTAAAAAGCTCAGACATTTAATCATGCTGGAATGGAAACATACTATAAATGAATGCAAGTCACTGTACAGGAACTTAAAACATGTTTGAAGATCTAGGACACGATCTTGTAGCCATTTAATGATGCTGATGACAAATTCTGATTGGTCAGAACTCTGTTTAATCCATTGTGTGACTGCGCTATCAAAATATGTAACAAAATAGAACGGCTAATATATTTCTCATAATTTCTTAACAAAATAAAACTCTGACAATCCATTGACAAGTAAAATCTTAATACACGACTTGACCTGTCAGTTACATACTTTGAATGTGTACAAATGTCTTTAATAATATGAAAAAAAATGTAAAAATGAACTTGCATGTGATTTTCTAAATGCAATAGTTTCATTTTCTACCTGCAAAACAATTTTTTTTTAAAAACAATATTTCTGTGCTTGTCTTCTGTGTGGTTGCTAGGCTAAGTCAATGCTAAGTGACTACATACTGGACCCTGTCTTCCTGTTAACTCCATATAACTCAATATGACTGGAAATTCTTACTGCCATCAACAACTACAGCATATTCCAATATGTCACACAACTGCAGACAAAATTCACAAATGTGCACAACGTGTTACATGCTAAAGTTTAATACCTAGCGTTATTACTTTTAAAAGAACTCATTGCAACACTTACCTAACCAAACACGACCAAAGCTCCTTTATACACAAATATACATACAATATACTCATTTACATTCTTATTTTAACACTAATACATTGTCAGAATATCGCAAAGAATTCAATTAATCTCAATGAGCATTCTAGAACCGGACTGTAATGTACCGCAGTATAATATTCTGAGCTAATACTGCAAAAATGTTGCGACCTCCGCTTTATCTAAAAGCTGCTTTTTGTTGTGTGTGTGGAACGACTGTATTTCCATAAAGAACCAGAGGGGGAGAAGTCTTGCGGTCTTGAGGGAGTTTGTCCTGGCCATCCGTTATCCTGCTGTTGTCTATTTATAGGACTGCTTTACATTTTTCACTTTCACATTTTATAGGGTAATGATTATTTCTCAGCGGAAGTAAATAGCACAGCACAAATGGCCTCTGCATGTGAGGGCCGGCTTTGATTTATACCCACACACAAAGTAGTGCACAGCCCTTTGCCTTTAATGCGTGACTCTTTTACAGAAAGTCTCAGAGGAGCTCGAACCCTCTTTCCGGAGGTCTGCGGAGGCTTGGAAGCCACTTCAGGGCCCGAGACCCTACGCTGCCCGCCTTTCTGAAAACTAGCGTGCGTACATTTCTCAATTAGCGCTTGCACAAACGTTTAGCACGTGGCGTAGGAGGTTGGAGTGCGTGCAGGTGTAATGGTACACTTTAAGTGTCCTTGAGTCAAAAGGACGTGGCTGGGGGGAGCTGGCAGGCAGCAATAGACCCGGGGCACCTCACCCGGCCGCCCATTGTCTGATTCTTCTCAAGGGCCGGTGTGATGAATCGGATCAGAGCCGCGGCTTTTGTGAGCGTGCTGTCAAGCCTGCAGGTGCCTTATAGTGGAGGCTGTGAGAGGGAGCAGTTAATTACCCTGCAGGGGTGCGAGTCTCGTCGGACGCTGTTTGATGTGCCGGGCTCCAGCGAGTCCTAAAGTGATGCAAATAATACATTGCACCTAACAGAACTAGCCTGTTGGTCTGCAAGGAGATGACCGGTTTGAATAATGCAGGGAAAACATTTGAGCCAAAAACAAATGGAAACATTTAGGCCTCACAGTCAGCAAGAGGTTTATCCGGTTTTATCTGTATAGCCTTTATATAAACTCTGACGAAAGCAAGACAAAAAAACAGCACCGGATTTATAAATATCTTAATGTTATATGATATACAAAATAGCGTTTCAAAAAACACTACAAAAACAAAACTAAACCAGAACAACTCATCCAAACTGAACTTGCCTGTTCTTTTTACACAAGTAAACATTCTGTAGCATATTATTTTCCTTTTCATCTTCAGACATTTTTCTACATTCTTTAAGAAATCAAATATGAAAGGCCTTATGTTACCTCAGGTAACCACAGTTATAATTGCAAGTTCTACAGGCTATTGACAGTGAATTATAATGCCTTAAGCCTTATAACTAGCACAGTATCACAATACAGCCTCTTATTCACTTAAATATATTTTCACTTGAGTGAAAGTGAAACTATAAAGTGAATATTGTCTGGGCATATATGAATATTGTCTGTGCTATATATCTTTTGTTATATATATATATATTTAACAACAATTTTAACAAATCACATTGTTTTGAGACTTTTATTTTTGGTCGAGCAGGTTGCTAAAGTTTAGAAAGGCCCACAGACAAACTTCCTAACTAAAAACACGTCATCCTCAGATTACAAAAAGCAAAATTTGATAGGTCTGCCACTAATTAAATGATACGCGCTGAGAGAACGCAGCTTTTCTCAAAGGTTCGGAGTCAATGAGTTGTCAAGTGAATGAATGTTACTTTCTAATTGACTTCCAAAGAAAGCGCCGCATGAAAGACCTTAATCTGATAGATCTCAGCTAGATCCCATGCACCTGCGGGCATCCGTTTTGACAGCATCTTGTAAATTAAAAAACTGTTGTCGAGAACAGAATCCAGGGGGAATAAAGCAATTTTCATGTAAACACAATACCTCACGTCTTAAGAAGCATTGATTTAAAAACATCACCGCACCAAAAAATTCCTACTTTGTTTCCAAACAAAAACCAAAGAACAAGCTTTTCAACAACTGAATGTTTCCTTGCATGGTACAACTGCTTGTTATTCTTGTGTTCTGAGACCCCTGGCTTCACTCGTGACCCGGTGCTCTGGAGACCCATCTCGTGTGGTCTAATGAGGACCAAGGCATGTCACTGACCACAAAGATCTCCAGCTAACCTCTGACCACGATGGGATGTGACAACTTTCACTACAGGGCTAAATTCCTTTTATTCGCTAGGTCCAAAGGTCAAGCCCACCGGCTGCAATCACGTTAACAGAACGCTACAGTCCTAAAATCTCTCCCTGCCTCCCGGCTCCTCCTTTTCAGCGACTGAAAGTTTCATGACGAGTTGCGGTAATCACTAAACGCGCGCTTTGTTATTACCGTTACGCTCCGTATCACTTCCGAAGCAAAACAACAGATGTTGATCATGCTTCATTTCTCTGGAATATTCATGATGCAATAATCGCAGGAAAATCACAACGCGGTTTCCTCTGCGGCCTTTGACAGTTCATCAACATCACAATTCAATCTGAGAACGGAAGCGTTCAGTGTTTTATCGGTAAGATGCGATGATACGCACCAGTTAACCGTTCAACCCTTTAGTCACGCAACATAGTTCCAATATCTCAGTTTAACAAATCGAAAGAAATAAATGCACGAGTATGTTTGAAGAACAATTTCAAAAGATTTTTTACAAAGCTAAAAAGGTACATAGTGGCTGAAACATACAAAGCTGACCTCAGAAAATGACTACCAAATTTACAAGCTAACACCGTCGAACCACAAACCAGTGACATCAATGTCCTCACTGCAACTGTACATAAGAGGCAAAGTGAAAGTAAAACACACAAACCCACATCATCCTTTTAATCAATCAGCAAAGCTAACCACAGTGAAGACCTGATGTTTACCTAAAACTAGCAATTTCATTCATCATCCATTCATATTAAAGAAACATTAGCTTACTAGCAAAGCCAGTTCACAATGCTGTAGAGATTATAGATACAATTAGTTTTATATTACAACACACAGTAGTTCTATAAAGGACTTGCTCATAACTGCTTGAAAACCATCAACATTTTGATAGAAAAAAAAGGATGTGAGGTTTGGTCTCTCCTCAAGACTGTCATTAGGGACTTTCTGCTCTAAACCCCTGCTGCAGTTCTTCACAAAATCCCCTTCACTTCTTTCATGAGATACATTTGTTAAGCTCAAAACATCTTCTAACCCCAACCACCTCCTCCTCGTCTTCAGAACTCAAAGAGGAGCTCTCTGGTGAATCTTTAATAGAGCGCAGAGGATCCGCCATGACCCAAAGATGCAGCAGAACCATCCACTCATGTATGAGACTGCCAAACGCATTTAGCAGCACAAGCACGTCAATAGTAAATCATAACAATGCGCAAAATTCCTGTTAGCCTTCCTGTTAGCTCAACTGGTAGAGCACTGCGTTAACACCGCAAAGGTTGTGGGTTCGATCCCAAGGGAAGGCAAGTCCTGATACAAATATGTGTACCTTGAATTCACTGTAAGTCGCTTTGGATAAAAGCGTCTGCTAAATGAATAAATGTAATGAAAATTCTCATAACGGTCTCATTTTGGGTGGGTCTTATATAGACTCATATAGGTTAAACACCGTCATGGCAACAATTTGAAGAGATGAAGCTGAGGGCACAGACCACCTCAACAAGCTAGTTAATTAAAGTTAGCTACCTAAACCATAACTCATCTGATTAATTCACACAGATGTCTGAGATCTGTTACTACCACAGAAATATATGTTAAGCATGTACAACAGTATGCAACTTGCCAGCCAGGAACTTGCGAGTATGTTTTTGGCCTTGGTTCATTAGGTTGAGTTTTCATGACTATGCATGTCCTTTGAATTTTAAATCTGTGGCCTTGAGTTGCAGTACGAAAATGTAGATTTTTTTTGCATTCCCCTTCGCAAATATCAAAAAGGCTCCAAGGACCTCAGGTTTAATTTAATACCATAAATCAAAACGTGACTTTTTGCCTCTTGCAGAAGCTTCTGCAAAAACGCAACAAGAGACGACGATAACAAATAGCTTACAGAAGAAACGCCTGCTGATCAATTCAAAGACCTCAAACTTTCCTTATCCAATAAATACCAAGATTTATGAGCAAAGATAAAGCATATTAAACAAGCAAAAAGCAGCACAAACAATCGTTTTTCACAATCCCAGAAAATCCGCCAGCATTAACATCACATACCACACGCTGATCGGGTTGGCAAAGAACGTTAAATAAACGCAAACGTTACATCGAGATCCAGACAATAACTGGCTGGTTAATTGCAGTTGCTGTTTCTTCCAAATTGCCAGATGCCCCCAAAGTTACATCTGATCAATACTGTGATTTGGAGTATAAAATAAATACTTTAGTTACAACCACATCTTTCCAGTTTCACTAGAACAGGAAGCGGATACATTGATGTTTCTACAGGCCTACAACTGCGCCACTCGTGGATCAAGACAACAGATGATCATGACAAATCACATTTAAAAAAACACCTTGGGAAGATCATTGCACATCTTAAAATGCATTAATAAAGCCAGTAAATTAAGAAAAAACACATTTGGCCCATTAACAACCATTAAAAATGCCTGCAACATCAAAACATTAATATTAATGAGATTCCCTGGGATATTTCTGGCCAACGTCTGCAAAAATCCTGTGACTTCAGGGGCTCAGCGCACACTTTGACCCGGAGACCTGGCGATACCGACGTGACAGACTCCTTGTTCAAAGAAACTGGCCTGCTTTCATCTCCAGCTTTTTTCCTAGCCGCACCGGCCCAAGCCATCTGCTTTATTCTAATACGGGGCTTAAAAGATGCTGATTTCCAAGGCTTCCCAAGCGCGATAAACAGCCTTTATGTAGCTCAACGCTGTTTACAGCATGCAGTATGCTGTGCTGTAAAATATTCACTGTTAAACTGTCAACGAAGCTGGCCACTCGCCCGGCCTTCACAGTATGGTGGCACAAGCCCTCGGTCTCCGCCCCCTCTGCCCCCCAACCAATGGCAGCTGACGGTGAAGTCCCAGGAATCTGCCCACTTCTCAAGACCTTCAAGAGAAGTTCAAACACCCTACTTGCTTCCAGGCCTGGCTTAAGACATGTGTAAAGTTTTTTTTTTTTTGTTTTTTTCAAAGCTCCTCAAAGGCAACTGGCAAAGGTCTTAAAGTTACAACTTGGCATGACTTCTAAAAAAAACACCCAACAGCTTCTCTCTGGCTCTGTGGCTGTTTGTTTCCACGACTGACTGAGTGCAGAGTGCGCGGTCCTGTCGTGGAAGATCCAGGAATGAGGGGGTGTTACGGATCACTCCAGCCACAGACCTCGACAGCCCCTGGGCTGCAGAAACTCAGCTGAGGAGAAGCTGATGAGTGTTAGTATGCCAGGCTGGCCTACCCAGCTATTTGCAACACATGGAGTATTGCGTATTAAGAGAGACAGGCTTTCAAAACGCAGAGCCTCTTTCCTACTCTCCATGTCATCGCGTGTGAAATATTAAGAGTCTTATGCGGCCGGGATGCAACAAATGTTGAGAGCATCCCGTACGGAGAGGCTGGAATGTTTTTCATTTTGGATCACAACACGGATTGACTCAGACTTTCCAACATTTTATGACACACGCAGGCTGTCAGCATCTCTATTGCTTTGTTTACAGTGGCATATGCGTCGTGTAATTACCCCACGAAAGCCAATTTGTTTTCAGGGGAAATCGAAAAAACAAGCTAAACAAGGAGAGAGTGAAGAGTACTAATGACAAATTGCGCAAAACGCATGTACGCCTTCGAAGGTGCTGAGAGCACGTCTCGGTTTTGCCAACTCAGCCAAAATACACGCAAGCAGATACGTGCTGACAAAAACGTTCTATATTATAAGGCCAAATACGCATGTGTGTGACTGCAGGCGCAACCAAACTTAAACGATGAAAGACGTTTTAAAAGAAGACATAAACCAAAAGATGTTTTGCCCTATAAACTATTGCTTAACCAAATCAACTGCATTGACTTAAATCAACTGCTTCAAATAATAATAATACAAATCTATGGCAAAACAACAAACACATTAAGGCCTGTTGTTTCTCATGATTCAATATACCTGAATACAAATTTGCATTTTGTTTAAATTTGGCAAATGTCACATGAAAACTACTGTACAGAAGACCAATGACCAATATAATGCCAACATAAGCTATTGCACAGTAAATATTTTAACTTGATGACAGTACATGAGACATTATAGTGGTTAAATTATAATGTATAGTTTACTTCCTCACAATGCCTACTTCATTTTCTCCATTTATTCAAGATACAATGTGAATCAATGTGAAATACAGAGTGAAATGGCTTTAAATGTATATATTATAAGTGGATAAACTCATTCATCTTAATGTTACAAGATATTTCTGACAAACTCTGAATATGCAAACTAAAATAAATCTATACAAACTTGCCCCTTTGCTTAAACAAAACTTAACTTAAATAAAAACTATAACTTTTTAACCATGTCTATAAAAAGAAAGCAGATGTTTCCGATATAATAGCACTTATTAATAAAGTTATTCGGTCGGTGTGAAAGTTTTGTCCACATTAAACTTTAGCTTCGCTACACATTTGCTCTATAACGTGGCACGTAAAAACACAAACTGCTAAAAACACAAACGACATGCATCAAAACACCCCAAATTCACTTATTCACCACTGGGCAAGTTTATTTCTATATAGTATATATTGAGTTTATTTGTCATTCACACATGTTCGGGGTTTAGGTGCATTGAATTGTGGCTAAAGTTGTGTTAGCCTAGCGCGCTAACTCCAAGTAGCCTAAAACTTTTCTCAACTTTTCTGTCGTAAATTCTATTATAATGGCTTTAAAACACACACACACCACATATAGAGTCTCAGACTCACAAACAAACACTCGTTTTGTGTTATTTGCACACACACACAAATAAATACATAGCAGCAAAGCGAGACAGCGCGTTGTTTTGGGGTTGACTGGACAGACTGAATATGAAATCTTACCAGCAACGGCCAGCAGAGCTTCGCGCGCGCTGAACTGGAGCTCGCGTGGATGAGGATGACGAAGATGATGAAGGTTCCTCAGCCTGTCAGTTTAAGGTCGAGATCGTGCTGCGTTCCTGCGCCACGCGCGCGGATGCAGAGAGCGAGTGTGTGTGTGTGTGTGTGTGTGTGTGTGTGTGTGTGTGTGTGTGTGTGTGTGTGTAAGTGTGTGTG
>JBAJNP010003614.1:0-38450 GCA_036877545.1 Yasuhikotakia modesta | reverse complement strand
GGCGGCGGCCGGCGTCGCGCGTCATCGGCGCGTCGGACGGTGCGCGTCGGGTGCGCGTCGGGGTTTTGGGGTGACACTGCGACGTCAGGTACTTAAAACAACCTCCCTGTTATTCACATGTGATGGGACGCAAACTGCGGCTGTTTCTTTCAATGCATGACAATGGATCACATAAACCAGGCAGCGCTGCGTGTAATGTTATGGATCCTCCTCTAGGTGTCACTGTGATATCACATCTGTGCGCCAATGCGCGTTTAGGCCCAATAAACGCTGTATGTACAGATAAATAACGCAAAATATGTAAATGCAAAGAAAATGTGATCATGAACTTAAAGATGTAGATGTAAGATGTTAAAGAAAGACACAATTCAATGATATATTATGTAATAAAAGCAATACAAACAAAGTAAAGAAACCACTATTAAAACAGTAACACATTATAAATGATGTGAGACTGTTCCTTATAACCAGCTAAACGTTTTCTGTTTGCATTTCATTTTAAACAACAAAATATAAAGTCACTATATGTTTGTCTAATTGACCACATTTATAGAAATGCATTTGCGTTATATGTTTATAATGTAATGAAGTGTATATAAGTTGCTTATGTTTATAAGTGTAGCTAAAGCATCCAAACACTAATTTCCACGGTTTAAAGCCGATCCAAACCTTGCAAACTCCTGGTCTGTTCCATGCAGTTCCTCAGCTGGTGTCTGGAGGAAAACTGGACTTCCTTGTGTTTGACTATCTGTCTGAAATCACCATGTCTCTGCTCACGGCTGCCAGAGTTAAAGCGCCTGTAAGTTCTTCACTCATCTGAACTTAAACACTCAATGTGAGTTTAAAATGTGTTTTAATGTGTCTCAATGTGTCTCAATGTGTCTCAACGTGTGCGGCGATGTTTGTTTCTCTGTATGTATGTTCTGACTTTTGTTGACTGGATTTGTTTTAGAATATGGGCTATGCTCCTGATTTCATTCTTGCTCTCGCACCGTTTATTAAAGATATCAGCAAACAAGGTAAAGTTGTGATGAAAATCTATTCAGTTTTAAAAGGTTTTATGTCATGTTTATATTAGTTCCCCCTTTTTTATTAGCCGTTATTCCTTTAATTGTTGCATGTTTTAAGCTTGTGTTATTTAAACAAAGAGTGAAATAAATAATGTTTAATTTTGTGTAAAAATCTAAATAAATAGAAACCTGTGATATGTTGTGTACAGTCAGGATATTAGTTAGGCATCTGTTGAGGGTCATTTTATTGAGTTTTGTTGTCTGTGATGATGCGTGATGACTGTGATCATGTGATGTGTGTGATAATATAATGATGTGATGATATGTGATCGTGTGTGATAACATGTGATGACGTTCAGGTGTGCGTGTGATCAGTAATGCTGGGGGGGTGAATCCTCTCGCCTGCGGTGCGGCTCTACAGCAGATCATTCAGAAGGCGGGTCTTGACTTAAAGGTCGCCGTGGTGACCGGTGATGACCTGATGTCACGGGTAACAACATCAGCTTGAATGTTTACAGTAAAACACACTGATGGCCGTTAACTGAGCAATAGTCTCTAAATAAATTACAACTGTAAAGTAGATTAAATAATGTTTTATTATAATTATTTATTATGATGTTTGTTCAGTAAAGTCTCCTCAGCTCTGTTTTTGTTGCCCGTTCTAGAAAGAGTCTCTCACTGAGCTCAGAATGGCTGATTCAAGGGACAAGAAATCTCTTCCAAACACCGTCCACAGTATGAACGCATATCTGGGGTGAGATCTGCAAGTTAATCACAGCGTGTTATGGGTTCTGTCTGTGTTCCTGCCTGGCTGTCGGAGTGTATGAGACTCACATGTGTGTGTGTCTGTATCGCAGCGCTGTTCCCATTAAACGCTGCCTGGATCTCGGAGCAGACATCGTGGTAACCGGGCGCTGTGTGGACAGTGCTGTGGTTCTCGGACCCCTCATGCATTCAGTACGGTTTGAGTTGATACACGCAACTGAAATGTGTTTAGAATTTGAACCTCAAACTCAAGCGCAAAATAAAAACAGAAACAATCAATAACACCAGTAGAGAGAGAGAAGTTTACTTCAGCCTCGAGACATTTCTTGTGGCAGTTTTCATAATTAATTTCCAAATTGTGGGTCTTGTTTTTCTGCAGAACCTCTTCTTAGTTAAATTCGATAAATATGGACTTTAATAAGCGGTTTTTAAAAGTTGTGATTGAGTCAGTTTCTAAACCGTAGAAATTTGCACACATCTGCAGATTCTCAGGGTTATTAAAACTTCCTGTTCTGTGTTTTTCTGTCTGACAGTTTTCATGGGACTGTAATAATTATGACATGCTGGCTGCTGGAAGGTACAGTACTGTATGTAATTATGTGTAAACACACACACACACACACACACACACACACAGATTGTGTGCTCAGAACCAATCACACATTTCCAAATAAAGCCAGAGATGCAGTCTCAGATAGTCTGGGGGAGTGTGAGACAGACAGACGCACGAGTCACCGTTCTCACAACGTTTGGGGTTTTCCTGTTTCATGTCCAGTGATGTGTCATTGTGTGTCGTCTGTAGTTTGGCAGGTCACCTCATCGAGTGTGGAGCTCAGGCCACCGGAGGCATTTTTACAGACTGGCACATGGTTCCTGACTGGTACTTCTGCTTCAAATCTGCTGTCTGTATTTCAACAAAAGAGAAGCTTTATTTCAAAAATTAAACAATTATTATTATTCTGCACATTTTCTCCAACATCATTAATTCCTGGAATGTCAGATTATTTTTAGATTCTAATAAATATAATACAGTATTTGTATTGTATTAGTATAAAGGAAATGACATCAGCGATTTATTCCCCAGCATGAATAAATACAGAAACACCAGCATGTTAGGAAACTCCTGCCTGTTTTCTGCAGGGATATTATGGGATTTCCTGTGGTGGAATGTTCATCTGACGGTTCCTTCACACTCTCCAAACCTCCAAACACCGGTGGGCTGGTGTCCTTTGGGACTGTAGCTGAGCAGCTGGTGTATGAGATTGGAGACCCACAGCGTTATCTTCTGCCTGACGTAACGTGTGACTTCTCTAATGTTACCATCACTGAGATCCCTGGTGAGACACTGAACCAATCAAATCTGTTTCTGTATCTTTACATCATCTGATTTACAGTTTCTGTAATTATTATTGGGGGGTAAAACTGATCATTTTTAAAATGCTACAGAACGATCTGGTAATGACAGTGTGTGTGTTAACGTCAACCAGAGCTCTCCAGTTATCAGACGACTGGTGTTTATTATCTGTGTATGTCTGATGCCTCCCTCAGACCAGCTGTCTAGACCGCCTGCCCAGACGTCTGTTCCAATTATCAGCTATAACCTTTGCATCCTCTTTCATTTAACTTCTATCCGTCTCTCCTTTTGTCTAATAAACTTCTCACTGTCTGTGTAATCAGTAAGTCAATAATATTCAGCTCAATTGATCTGAGTTTATCTGCTGAGCACTTAAACGAATGGGAGAGAAAAATCTCTCAGCAGTGTGTTCACACTTATCAGACGATCCACCACAGAAACGTGCTAAACATTAACTCTGTTTGCTACTGAATTCTGCTCTCTGATGACTTGTTTACTGCTGTAATGAGTGACTATAGGTGACTTTAGACTAGCTTTGTCATTAAACACTAAATGATATCACAATTTTTGTTTTTATTTATTGAAAAGTTACATTTTCGTTACAAGTTTGATCGTTTGAATCATAAAATTGCAGGTTACTGAGTTGCAGGAGTCATTTACTTAACATGAGTGACGTGTTTAAATTCTAAACAACTGCTGTGCAAACAAGCTACAAATTTTGCTAAATTGGTACCACATTTCTAGGTGTGGAGGGTGGAGCTGTAAAAGTGGGCGGAGCCAAAGGATCACCTCCGTCAGGTGACTACAAGGTCTGTCAACATTTCCATGATCAACAATTTTCAGACGCTGTCATTTTATAAACGTTATAGTATATTAATTTTTAGATGAATCTATGGTTTGGTTCTGCAGGTCTGTGCCACATATTTAGATGGATTCAGAGCTACAGCAGTGTGTCCTGTTGGTGGTCCTCGAGCCGTAGAGAAGGCCAGGAGAACCGCAGAGAGCATCATCAAGAGGTGATCACAGGTCAAACCATGATTTCATCATGTTCAGTAAAATTACTGTTGACAAATCAACCTGTTGAGAAAGGATTATATTTTAAGGGCTGTGTTCTGGAATGTTCTGTAGGACCCGGAGAATTTTCAAACAGCTTGGTTTTGAAGACTACGCTGAAGCCAACATCCAAGTTCTGGGCGCGGAGGATACGTACGGACCCCACGCAGTCAATACGGTTTGTGAGAATCAAACAAAAGGGATTCACTTAGTAAGCGGTGCCTCCAAAAGAGGACGGGTTAGGGTTGGACGTGTCACGCCCTGTTTTGGAGCTCCCATCCTATTTCGGAGATTCCCGTCCCCATTTGAAGATCTCCAGGCAGCAATTTCTAATCTTCAGTTGTTCTTTGCTGTGCAGGCTCCTCGTGAGGCCGTGGTTTGGATAGCCGTCCATCACAAGCAGAAGAAAGCGCTGGAGTTCTTCTCCAGAGAAGTGGCACCGGCCGGAACAGGCATGGGTGAGTCCAAACCTCACAGCCAGCTCACAATGAAGTGTCAGCAATTCAGGTTGAATTGTTTTAAACTGATGTTGATTGTACAACAGCAGTTAGAGGTTTGGATGCACTTAAATGATCTTGTGTGACACGTTTAAATGCTTAGAACTGGTTTTGTAATTCTCTGTTGTCAAATCTAATTAGTCAAATGTAAGAAGTGCTTTAAATGTAAAGCAGTAATAATGAGTCAATGTGTCCAGACTGTTCTCATGTAAATGATGTAATCTGTTCTCTCTCTGTGTGTCGCAGCTCCAGGACTCACCGCTATAGTTGGAGGTCGACCCAAAATGTGAGTGTTTGAACTTTTCAAGCATAATTAAAAAAACAAAATAATAATTGAAATGTTTATTTAACTGTTGTTGTTTCTGTAGATCACCAGTGTTGAAGCCGTTTTTTTTCATGCATCCCAAAACTGATTTGGAGGTAAAGCCTCATTCAGTCCAATTAAAGTTCTCTAATATTAATATATTTAACTTTACATGGTAAAGTCATGTTACTGGACCAAGTTGAGACCCTTGGACATGATTGTTCATATTTAAACATGATTTGAATATGATGAATTTATAATGCCATTTATAATGTTTAATAAAGGAACTGAAATAACAAAGTTAGGAGCTACATTAAAATAAAAATAGTGGATTAGATGGATTATGGAAATGTTTCATTTACATTTATATGAATGAGTGAATGAATGAATGTTAATGGGTGATTATAGGTGCACATTCATGTGAATGGAGAGCTTGTGGAGACGAGAACCGAGACAGCAGAGAAGTTCTCATTAGAGGAACCCTCAGAGGAACACAGCCCAACCCCCGCAGGTACCTCACAGTTACAGGTTACAGAACTTACAGTGCTAACAGAACAGTTCACCTTAAAATGGACAGAACCTCATGTTGTTTTGCATTTTAATGTTTTCATGTGTTTAAACAACATAAGACAAGATCTTTAAACTTCTTCAGCTTGTGAATTCAAACGTTGCGATTTCACTGAATTTGAAACAAACAACTGAACCCTACAGGCGGCTGTAAGTTTTTATTTAAAAGTTGATTTTTTTCTGGTGACAAGAAAAACACTTCTGGTGGTTTGCATGCTTCTCAACGCTGGTGGGTAACACAGATTACTGACAGATTTGAAGTTTTTTATTTGTATTGTGTGGCTAACTCTTATTAATGACAGACTTTGTTGTGTATCAAAACATTTTTGCAGGAAGACTGTGTTTAATTTGACCTAGTTCAACATGAAGCCGGACAGAATATTTGATGTACAAATTCAGCTGAAAGAATTGGGCTTTAATTAAACCTTGTTTTAGGGGCCAAAGCGATTGTTTAACCAGGAAAAGGTTTTACAAGATCCTCTGCACTGCAGTCCAGGGCTGCTTGTTTTCCCAGAATCCTTTGCTCAGAGTTCACCGGGAGCCGCAACCTCTTTTTACTGTTCTGGCAGCGTTTGCTTAAGTCTCTTTATCCATGTGCCACTTCTCAGTCGCACTAAACAAGCAGCTAAACCCTTTAAATAATCAGGCACATCTTTTCTTTGGATCTACTGTTTGGACACACACAAGAGCAGACCGTTACGCACAAACACGCAAACGCGCGGGGCCGCGCACACAAACG
Source organism: Yasuhikotakia modesta (assembly GCA_036877545.1). NCBI lineage: Eukaryota > Metazoa > Chordata > Actinopteri > Cypriniformes > Botiidae > Yasuhikotakia > Yasuhikotakia modesta. Next base: position 32,161 of record JBAJNP010003614.1, on the reverse strand, counting down.
CAGGAGGTCTTAACACAGACCCTCAGGTTTTTCTCTCTCATGTTGTTTTTCTCCCCCCTTCCCTCTCAGATCTGCACACACACACACACACTGAAGACCCTGAAGTCGTGGTGATCACAGAGGGCTGATTGTAAGAGAAGCTTCTAAAGTTACAGCAGCCTCAGGGTTTTCCAAGACAGAAAAAAGAGTTAGTTTTTAAGAATTACTTGCTAAACTATTAGCGTTAGTGTCTTCTCCAGGCAGATGCTAAACTATGTTAATGTAGTAACACAATAATGCGGTTTATATTTTAATTTAATGTGTGTAGCGTGTTTATTGATAAGTGCTTTAAACATGTACAGATGATGATAGCGAGTTTGATCTGTCAGCTGCTGTAGTGCATTAAACAGAGAGTGTGTGTGTTCTGTGTGTGTTTTAGATCTGCCCTGTGGTCCGCATACCTTCAGACTGGAGGAGCTAGCGTACACGCGCAGCGGAGACAAAGGGGACTCTGCGAACATCGGTGAGCGTTTGACTTTTCACACACCACACGTAACATTTCAGCGGTGAGGCCGTTTGCTTACTGTATATCAGTGTCACACCAGAACCATTCTGGCAACATTTGTTGGGAAAATGTGGGTCAAACCACGTTCTCTGACCACAAACCACCAATAGGAGCTCAATCTCTCCAATGCCAGAATGCAACAGGCTCCTGTGATGTGGAAACAGGCTGTAGTCTAAACTCTTTGACAGGAGTTGTGTGTTATTCGCAGCAGACTACATGTCTGTGTTTTTCTCTGACTTTATTTTTGGACATGGTTTTGTTAGCTTTTCTCATGTCACGCTCAGATTTTATTACAGGTGCTTGTGAATCAAACCAGTGGGGTGTTAACCCACCTACCAGACCTTTAAATATGATTTGTTGTTACAGGGTTTGAAGATTTGGGAGAAAAGTAATTTTTAGTAAATTAGTTTTAGTAAAAGTAAAGTTTAAATTTAGGGAGAATCAGGTCCCAGAATTCATGCTAATACCCTGTTTTGAGGTACCGCAATAATGCTATCATTTTTGTTTTTGGACACAATACCATCTGTATTTACTGTACGGGTCCATGTACAGTAATCGTTTCATTCTATCTATTGCTTTAGTCTGACTGTAAACCCATTTTTGTGTTGTAGGAGTAATTGCGAGACACCCGCTGTATTTCCCCTACCTGAAGAACCTGTTAACTGCTGAAGTGGTGGAGAAATATTTCCAACACTTGATCAGAAAGGATTCGACTGACCGTCCCTCAGTGATAAGGTAAGAGGTTTAAATGGTTTAAAATATGCTGTACATTTAGCTGTGTGTGTGTGTGTGTGTGTGTGTGAGAGAGAGAGAGAGAGAGAGGGTGAGGGAGAGAGAGTATGCAGGCACACACACTTCTGGGTTTATGGGTTGGGGAAAAGACCTCTGCTGTTGCTAATGAGGCCCACCTCACGCTGAGGACTGACATGCAGCGGGGGTGTGTGTGTGTGTCTCTGTGTGTCTGTGTGTGTCTCTGTGTGTCTGTGTGTGTCTGTGTGTGTGTGTGTGTGAGTGTGTGCGCTGTGAGTAATCCACAGATGTGCGAAAACCAGGAGCTGATTTCAATTATTATAATGCATTTCACGTGTGCAACGAACGCAGGTACGAACTGCCCGGCATTTACGGTCTGAACTTCATTCTTCTAAACTCGCTGGGAGGGGGAGGGGTTGCATCGCTGCGCAGTGACCCTCAGGTAACACACACACACACATATGGAGTGTGTGACACGTACTCATTCATACAAGCTCGTAAAACGAACGCAGACACAGTGACGTTAACCAGCGTGGGCCTGTTTGAAGCGGCAGTAAAGGATAATGAAATGTCTGCAATTTACCTCACAAATAGTCATTCGTATAGATGACAGGAATTCTGGTATAATTTGTCAGTTGATCACAATAGTGTTAAGTCATGTTTTGAGTTATAGTTTATTGTTGTGTGTTTCTGTAGGGAAAAGCATATGGACAGATGCTGCTGGACTACAAACTGACAGGTCTGCCTGATCTGAAATCGCTGGTTGATTAGAAAAAGATAAGACTGAAAGATGCCAGTGGTGCCGTGTTTCACATGATAAAAGTCTGATGTCTGAGTTTTAATGTAGGCCCTGATTGTTTATAGGCAGTGAACTTTGCATAATGTTTCTAGCACTTGAAATTTCCAATTGTTATAATGTGAATTTTTGTAATATAATTGTGCCTTTGCATCTATATTTGTATTATATTAATTTTTTTATTGAATGAGTGATTTGTAGCATGAATTAGCATTAATATATTAGATTTAATCGTGAAACAAACACAATAAAGAGCAGACTGAAGTACGGTTTCCAGTTTCGGTGGGTCGTTGTTAAACATGTCAGTACTTTGATATGTAGTGAGTATGTTAGATAATGGCGTCACTGGGTCGTGTTGAGTTGCCACATCTCGAAGGCGACGGCAAAACAATAAACCCTTGAAGTTTCCAGCCACTGAGTCTTTTCAATACCTCTGACCCGTCGACACAGGAAGTAGGAGAGCAAAAGGTTTGGCCTGTCTGATAACTAACTGTGTCTACAGTGTTGAGTTTGTACATGTATATTCTAAGGAAACTGAATTTTCTTTACTGATGCAGAAAAGACCCATAAAGTGACATTTTACCAAGTGAAACATTTGCAAATACGTGTTGCAAAAACGTTAGAATGAACCAACATGGAATAGTGCATTAGTGTATTGTGAGGTTATGCCCTCTTTCCTGCTGGTCGCTGAGAAATGGAGAGCAAAAAAAATGGAGAGCATGTCTCAAAACTCATTTGTCAGGCCCCGACAGGCGGACCCTGCAGTTATGCATTGTGTGTTGAGCTTCTTGGCTCTCTCTGAATGCGACACAGTGTCATTCAGCATAAACACATACACGGTGCGTACATTCAAATCGCTCACCTCGAAGCATGCGCATTTATCACAGACGCATTCAGCTGTCGCTTATAGACGTATATTTAGCGTGCTGGGGGACAAAACGGGGGGAAAGAAGATAAATGTGTTGTCATTCATCACCCTATCTGTTCAAACAAGCGTCAGTCCCCAGAGTACCGAGTAATCGCCGATCACTCAACATTTGGCTTTGGCCTCACGGGGACACCTTTGTTACCATTGCGCCACGGATTTCTCATCCTGTCCATCATCGGTGTCCCTCTAAAACTAACCTCGGAGGGAGGAAGGGAGGGAGAGAGGGGGTTATGGGATTGTTTAAATCCTTTATCTTCGAGTTAAGACTGTTTTGCATCATTTGACTAGCGCCTAATGAACGTCCCGTTAAGCTGAACGGTGCTTTTCTAAACTTTGCGTTAGGGATCGCACGGAGTTAAGCTGTTTGCGAGACAATCGGTTGTTTTCATTCAATTGATTTGCTTTTTGCTAAGACCATTAGGCGCTATTGATATGCATAAGTTGGGAGAATTCAGCCTGCAACTCGTTGGTTAGAGAAAACGCGCATTGGAGACGGGATGGACCGGGGACCGTGTAGTGAAGTGTCCACGCCCCGCGCGCCGCTCCACGGTACAAGCAGCTCTTGTCTGCTGCGGTCTGGGTGAAAATACCGACGATGTTAATTGTTGCCACATGTCCAAAACCAGCTCTCTACTTCAAAACACAGACGAGCAAACTTAGTGCTCTCACTTTTTCCACACCAGTCTACCCTGCACTTACCTACACCAGAGACAGCCAAGGCACAGAAGTACACTTTTTAAAGAAGTATACTTTTCAATTTCAAGCAACAGGAATATAGATAAATCGTCTGCGGACGGAAATACCAGTAAATGCAAGACAAAAAACAATAAAAAAGTGTAGTTTCATTTATTTAAACTTGTGTTTCTTAAGTAGCTTGTCTTTAACAACAATAGTTATGGTTGGTAGAAAACTGTTTAATGGACTACAACTTTTAACCGTGTACATGGCATGTAAGAATATAAGAAAATAATATAAGAAAAAGTGATACATGAAAATAAGTATCAAAAGAGAAGTTGCACAAATAAATAACCAAAAAACAACCTGAGAACTTACTGTTTAATCCATGGTTTGAGTGCATTTATACCGTGAAGGTGGTTTTCTGTTGTCTTTAAGTGTCTTTAAGTGCAGTTGAAGTGTTTGCATCCTTCAGGCAGCGCATCATTGCTGTCGTGGCCAATCGTCTTCTCTCCAACGCTGTGATGTCACGAATGTGTCTCTGGTCCTTAGAATAAAACGAAGCGGCCCGAGCAGCCCAGCAGCCCTGAAAATGTTAGATTCCCTTGCTTTCCTCCTGGAGAAAATCTTTCTTCTTGCCCACTTGAACTTTTTCAGCACGACTCTGTCTAAGAAGGAAATATGCACGAAGCGCAGAGAGGAGAGCGCGTATTGTTTCCAGCGCGGAGATCTTTTAGAAGTTCCGCGTACTTTGTTCACCCACTTTGGCATCTATCTCGGAGACAACAAAGTTGCGCATCTTATGCCCGACATACTCCCGGTTCTGACCAGAAACAAAGCTCAAATTCAGAAAGTAGTAACCAACAAAAGATTGCTCCTCGGAGTCATCTACAAGTGCGCTTCCATACGCGTCGACACGGTGGAGGACTTCGCCTACGGATCCGCTATTTTGCGCAACACGATGGACGCTACCTTGAGAAGACAGGCGCTGGCCGGCGAGGAGGTGGCCAGGAGAGCCGAGAAACTTATCGGCCATATTCCCTACAGTCTCTTATGGAATAACTGCGAACATTTCGTCACGTACTGCCGCTATGGGACAGCAGTCAGCTTACAAACAGACAAGGTAAAAATGGCTTGACTTCCAACACCACGTTTCTCTTTGAATGGATTAATGCGTTACACCCACAGATTGTAAGAGTGTATTTGAAACTGCTATAGTTGTATTTATGTATACATAATAAACACATATATGTATAAACACATATAGACTGTTTTATATATATATATATATGCAGTTAAACTTACATATCATAATACATATCCAATATGTTACTCTTAATTTGTTAGTGGAACGTTTTAGTAATGTTGCGAAATAGTTTTCTTGAGTAACGTTCCTATAACCAAGGAAATGCCTTGACTTTTTGATTTTCTTTCATTTTTCCCCAATGGAAACTTGAGGGAAAGTTCAACAACCCAACCATCCTACAACCATTTTACAACCTGAAATGGTTAACTAGTGAACTGTATTTAGTCCTGAAAGTCCAGGTCACTGCGAACTTATTGCAACATTTACTTTATCCATTTGGCTAAAAACATAAATAATACATTTTGGTAAAATGGAAAACAAGATTTCTTAGCGTTTCTCAGCGTTCCTGCCGGGTTTGGTTTAGTATATTTAAAGTGCAACTTCTGTAAAGTTACTAAAGGTTAGATGTTTGGATGTGCCAGTGTTGTATTTGCACTTTGTGCCAAAACCCCACCGTGTTGCCAATTGGTGCCAAAACGCATTTTCACGTCATCTGACTGACTGAGACCATTGCGACAAATCTGGGTCCGTTTAAGTACAAAACCAACAACAGCTTCATTCAGCATCAAGTGGGTTTAGAAACATGCGCCCAGAGAAACAACAGCAGCCTTGAAGGTGAACCACAGATTGTGTTTGTTGTTTATTTGAATGTCCTGAATCTCATGCATCCCATCTCTTTTCCTCAACAGTTCTGTGCAAGTTTAAAATCTGTGATCCGAGACCAGAGGACTGTTTTTCTCACCACTGTCATCGGAATATTTTCCATGTTTTTTCTCGGAGCGGCGCCGTCCACAGCACTTCCAACATTTATCATTCCTTTCATTTTGTGGATGGCTGGATAACACACAACACAAGCCTGAACCCATATAAACTATAAGCATTTATTTAACTGATCAGAAGTTTGTATGTTCTTCCCAGTTTTAGCGTAGAAAACTCCTACAACGTGTCTTGTGCGTTATGGCGTCTTCATTTATATAACCAGTTTAATATTAATGTTTAACTTTTAACTTTATGAAAAACTTTATGTACATTGTTTACGAGTTAATAAATATCAGATCATTTCCCTGTATAACATACGTGGATGTAGGTTAAATTATTTTAGTCTTAAAAATGCCGTTTGAAAAGAAGTAACAAAAAAAGACCCTTTATCTATGATAAGTAATAAAAATGATAATATAACAACCATATTTGCAATTGCATTTATGTTGGCGGGCGATTTTCACCCAAAGCGACTTTCTAGAAAGTGCCATTCAAATTAAATGCGTTAAAAACAAACAAACAAACAAACAAACAAACAAACAAACAAACATTAGTTTTAATGATGTATATTTGTGTAGGTGCCATAACATGTCAAATGTAACGAATATTTAATTATAAGAATAGTTTTAAGTTTTCATTGTTTGTCAAATCAGGAACAATTTGTGTTTTTTTTTTACACATAATTGTCTTTTTACATAAACATTGTATGATGCCGGTTAAATAACATATGTTTGTAAAAAAAACGCTGAGGAATTCATAAAGAATTATGTTCTCAGAGCTGAGACGTCTTTGTTACAGAAATAGCAGTTTTATCCCTTAAAGTCATTGTGAAACCAAGCACGGTTTGTTTCGTTGGACATGTGATGGACTTATTGTTGAGGTTTTGGCCGAAAATAGCCATGGGTTTGTTATCCTCAAACCCTCCCCCTCAGCCTCAAGCAGGATAAAACCTGCAGGTGCAGGACCATTCAGAAGTCCATCACATCTCCTGAAGATGTTCCACTTACAGGTTCTCAGCTTGTTTTCCTTTGCGGTGAGCGCAGACTGTGAAGAGAAGGAGAAGAAAAAAGAAGTGGTCGATTATGACATCTCCCTCTTCAAAAGAGGTGATTTGTTAGAGGTCCCTAGAACCCTTTTCACGCATTTTGGGATTTATCTGGGGAACAATCGTGTGGCTCACCTCATACCTGATATCTTGCCCGTATTTACCACTGATAACAAAGTCCTGGAGACCATGGTGACTAACAACAGGCTGATATTGGGAGTGATAGCGAAAAAGGCAAGCGTCCGAGTGGACTCGGTGGTGGACTTTGCGTACGGAGCAGAGATTCTGGTGAACCACATGGACAAGGTGTGCAGTCGTCCACCATTTGATGGTGAAGAAGTGGCTAAGAGGGCTGAGAAGATGCTTGGCTCCAAGGCTTACAGTCTGCTGTGGTACAACTGTGAGCATTATGTCATGCACTGCAGATACGGCATCAATATGAGTTACCAGACTTACCAGGTGAGATGTTTTTTTCAGATAAACAAAATTAAAAATTAGCTTTTTGTTCCACCATAATTTACTTATTTAAACACTGTTACAGTCTTTGCTGGATCTTGCTTGCAAGCACTCTTAAAAGTTTCTTAAAGGTTCTTTCAGAGCAATGCCATAGAAGAACATTTTTTGGGTCCCAAAAGAACCATTCAGAAGTTTTCTTAAAGAACTATTTCTTATAATCTAAAGAACCTTGTTCCTCTACAAAGAATCTTTTGCGAAACCGAATAGTTCAATGTTAAAGCTCTATGTAGAACCATATAACCAAAAACTGTTCTTCTGTGAAATTGTGCAGCACAGTTTTACACAAAAGGGTGTGTAAGAGAACATGTAATGATATGGAAATCTCATATTGTACATTCATAACTAAATCAAATTAAGATATTTACTGAGCAATATAATCTTTAAAAAAACTTAATGGAAAGTTCCATGTTTTTCATAGTTACTGAGTTTGAGTTAACTAAACTTTCAGTTAAACTTTCTAAACTTATTTACATAATGCTGTTACGTAGTTTCTTTAGCTGGTCTAGAGCAAGAATGTTAATCTACAGATTTTGAGGAGCAAGCAGTAATCTCTTTAAAACTCTTTCAGTACACACATCTCTCATTCAGCATGCGTGTGACAGGACAAACAATTCCAGCATTAAGCAAAAAGTGTTTCCCACAATAAAATCTAAAACACTGACCTATCAAAGAGCGACTGTTTGTTGTTTACCATAAAATACACCGACCAAACGATCTGTTTCCTATTAAATGGAAATTTGCCGTGAACATCATAAAGTCTGTCAGGATTTTCCAATGAAAGTTGGGAAGTTCCAGCACTATAAGAGACACTTTATCGCCACCTAGTGTTATGTGTTATGTGCCATTTACTTTGTTATTTCAACTTCATGCAAATGCAAAAGTAAATAGTTTTAAAGTTTTAAATCTTTGTTTTCTCTTTAACAGTTCTGCAAAGCTGTACGCAGGATTATATGCAGTAAAACAGCCTCTCTCGTTAGTCTGCTGGTGTGCCTGTTGGTTTTGTTTTGTCTGGAATGCGTCTCCATTTTTGGAATTTTACCCACTATTTTCATCCCATTCACTATCTGGATGGCATCCTAAATTTCCACAAGAATCGTCATTATTTACTCTGCATCCATTGAGCTATTGTAACACACGCAGATGTTCCTGTATACGCTAAATATACTGATGGGGGCCACAAAAAGTTTGGATGAAACTCTTGTAAGAATGTGACTTTCACGTTGTCATGTTAAGATTTGTCAGATAATTTATTTTCTTACTGTATGTTGTGACTTACGATAAAATGCATATTAGAAGTATTAAATAAAGAACAATTTTATATTACTTTCTGTCTGCACGCATTATTTGTCTCTTCAACATGGTTAATAAAAACTGATAACTGGATATGAAACAAATTAAAAATGCAGAAAAGACCATAACTTACTTTATATCATTAAAAACCATTAAAGTTTAATGTTTTAACTCCGTCGTAAGTGACGTGCGCGCGCACCTGCGCTGATCACGTGCTTGCAGCTAATTGGTCAATATTCGAACGTCATATTTGACGTAAGTAACGCAAGTACTTCTGGATCATCGAGTTTAACAAATAGTCAATTACGTGTTTTATTAACTCGTTTATTTTGAGGCCGAAGGTAAGGATAACCGGTTAACTACATTTATGCCATAATATCAAGGTAATAGTTGGTGTAGATTTAACAGGTACGTTCAACGCGTACGGCGAATTATCTCGGACGAGTTTGGATATTTGTAAAAGTTACCCAATTACACGAGTAAACTGTAAGCTAAGATCTCATATTTTATTATGAAATAACATTTTGATGGTTTAATGCTAATTCTGTTTGCTAGCCGCCGCCGCGAGCCACAGACACGAGGTCCGACATTTTCTCAACATAAAAATGAGTGTTTTCATTTATTTTGACATTTATTTTGTTTCGTACGCTGCCTTAGAGCAACGAGTCCTCACATGTCATTCAGTCACTGAAACGAGAGAGTCCGACGCATTTAAACGTAATATAAGACTTTAATGCGCCTGTGTTTTGTGACGTCATCAATGACGTCAGGACGGAGTTGGACCTAATGGACATAAGAAGCTACAGGATGGTTCAGGAAAACAGACAGAACATCCAGGTAATTTGCACTTAGACAATCTGAATATGACGTTTTTTATTTGAATGAGCCTAAAGGTCTTTGAACCATAATGCATCTCTGTAATTTATCTTCTCCACGTGGTTGTGAGAAGTTTGTTGGTAAGACCCTGAGATACATGTGTGAAGAAGAGCAAGTACCTGTTCTGGGATGGCTGGTCACGTCTGTGAGTGGTTATGCATTGTACATACACCTCTGCAAGGCAGCCCACTGGGGATGTCAGATTGTTTAAATCATATATGATGCTTAAATTAATGTTATACTGAAGGTCTATGGTTTGCATTGGTCTGTGGCGTTAAACAAGCCTTAAAAGTTTAAAAGAGAAATTCCCATTGCGTAAGTCTTGAAACAGTTGAAACGTTAGATTGTTATTCACTCAGATGTTTTTAATTGTTGGTCTAACAAAATCTGTTGTATGTATTTCTCAGTCCTCAGGCTCAGTTTTAATGATGTTTATGAAAGGCCAGGGGAACGGGCTACTGTGAAGGACAACAGAGAAGCAGATGTTTGAGGAAACTCTGGAGACCAGATCAGGCATGTGGCTGCATCTTTACTATTTTTTCCAAACCTTTGAGATGTTTGTAACTTTGTTAAACCATTTGTTTGTCTTTCTAAAATAGATGCAAGATGTTTGTTGGACAAAAGGTACCGGCTCAGTTCATCTTGATGGCCACAGTCCACAGTTATCAGGTGAAGAACATCTGCTTCGGTTCTCTAGTGGACAGTAGATGCGTTATGTGATGCTAAACATTTTATTGGTGTTTTGCTGGTATATCAAAGTACAGGTTATAAATGTGTTACTTTGGAAACCACCAAATATGTATTATTGTAATATAGTTTAAAGTATAAAAACACAATTAATTTGAATGCATGTGACCATAAAGATTTTTATATTGACGTATTTAATCTTTGACGTGTGTATCGCTAGGGGGCAGTGTAACGCTTTGTGGCTGCAAAGATTGTCAAGTCCAAACCCATAGACACGTTGAGCTGTTGAGTGTAGTGCTGTAAACATTTGTTTGTGTTTGTATGTCTGAATTCAATATGCTTTATGCAATTTACATATATGAACATCTTTTTTATTCATCATATATCATTTTGACTCCATTTGACTATCATGTTGACTGAGTGGGATTGTTAAGGTGGGCAGCTATCGGCTGTGTTTAGTAAGTGTGTTTTTTAATGGACAGTCTGATGTAGAAGTCACATGTTTGGTTTGCTTGCTTAGGGTTGTGCATATCAAGACTGTATCTTTCTACAATCTGGACTTGAGAGTCACACCAGACAATTATACTGTAAAGTCAACTGAGTGCAAGTATCTAAATTCATGTGACATTTCTGCAGCATCCGCAGCCTACATTTTGTTTCTCATTATGGAATAAAACCATCTGCCGAGTACGAATGCCTATAAGTCATTTTAAGAGGCGATGGCCGAGCGTTTAAATTAGGAGTAAATCTTATTGATAAAGTCAAGGGGCCTCTCAGTGCCTGGTTATGTGCTATGGATATAGTCCAATAAAACACACGCACACAGAAACGCAATGCCAAGCTATCCCTCAAATGCTGTTCACGCGTGAAAAATGGACACATTAGCACAGTGAGGTCGGACAACCGTCTGTGAGGTGCCGAGAGATTGAGTTTGAATGGCAGAGCGCATATCGAAAGTGAGACTGGAGAATAAATCTCTCTCGCTCTCAGGAAAACTCACGGTTGGAATTCATCCGGGACGCATTGTTAGTTATGATGGCGTTATAAGACGATGTGAGCACAGGATATAAAGTGATCTCTGGATCCCATTTCTTACCCATGATACATTTCAGCTGTGGTTTGGATCGTACACAACTCAATGCAGAAATAATTTCTGTATTATTATTTCTACAATTGCAGAATATTTTGGCATGCAGTAGGGCATGCGCAGACATAATGTCTTCTTTACATCATCAGAATATGTGCATGTCTAACAGACCGTTCATTCAGAACTGCATTTTAATGGCCGTTATCAAAACAACACATTATTTTATTAATTTTATAATAATCAGTTTGATTTAGTTGTAGGTGTGGACCACATACAGCACTCACAGTGCGCTGCATTATTATATTTATGAATACTTCTATTATTTTTATGAAGACTCACAAACCTGTTATACTGTATGTTGGGGTGCACTGTTGGTTTTATAGTATATGATATATGTTTTTGTATAATTGAAAGGAGCCATAACTAGTCATAACTGCCATACTATATATAGAGAGTAGAAATACTCTCTATATATAATCCCAGTCTGAGATCATAGTATGTGTGAAGTCATGATAAAAATGCAGTTAGTACAACTAAAATTTCAGATGGTGTTTCACCGCAGGATGCCACTGTCTCACTGCAGGACATTTCAAGCTATTTTCAGACTCTGCCAACAGCTTGTCTTCCATTTTGCTTGGGTGTCTGTCCGGCTTTAACCTGGTTTGTGCTCATTAATGCTGAAAATCTCTCTCTGTTATGTAGAGATGTCAAACCGCGGGGCTGAGAAATGACAAATGAATCCAAATGTAGGTCCATGTACACATCACAAGTTTAATTAAAACTCTCCTGTCCAAACTTTCAAGCTTGAGAAATGCTTTGTACTTAATGTTTAGGTCCTAATTAAAAACATTTTCAAAATCCCCACGATAGTTTTGCAAGTCAGTCTACAGGTATTAATGATTCTGTGACGTAAACGTCACATAAACTTCAGGCGTTTGTGAAAACGGATTTGAAAAATGACACGCTAATATTATATTTAAATACCGGTCACAGGTTTCTGGCTGTATTGTTCATTTGTCATATTTCTGAAAGACTTATCTTAAAATTGCTAAAAAACCCAGAGTTTAGAATATATAATTTTGTTTCTAGGCAAAATCATTTGGCACCCCACCATTAATCAAAGACTGAAATGAAATGAAAGAGTAACCTTTCTATTTGATTGCAGTAAAATTACAGTTCGTGTCAGTTGCCCCATATGCAGAAGTTGACCGGCCAATTAAATTATAAAGGACACAGAAGATACCAAGGTAACCATTTGGCTTTCCAGGAATTTTTCAAGCATGCCAGAATCGCACCCGTTCATGACTGTGACCTGCACTTTGTGCGTAGGGCTTGATGGCAAAATACTGTTCACCAAAGGTCAGTATGTAACTGGCTGTCAGATAGCCCCCCTGTGACACATGATGAAAAAACTACCTAATCTCCACACACACACCACCCAATCTGGAGAACAGCAGGAGTTACGGTCACATATCCGCTAGTCCACCTTAATCATGGAGAAAAGACTCATCTAGCTGTGCAGCTTCATTGCAGTGATATAGTTTGACCTTTGGCCATTGCAAGCTTGAATATTGACACAGGAGTCACTTATATATTAGATTTTCTGCGCTCTCTGCGTTTAGTGGATCGTTTCCAATTTATGCACGTTTGTACCAGACTTCCATCATAAATATAATTTAAAGTACGAGTATTTCACGAGTTGACGTGTGGCTCTGTAGCATATTAACCAGGTTGGAAACTGAAACGTGGTGATATATGAATATTGCAAACGCCATATTCTTTCCTTTTATTTCTTTCGCAGTATCTCAAAAACTGCCTTTACAGAACAACGATTCGCTGCTTCTCCTATTATATCTGCGCAGAGCGGCAAATATAACTGTAAGTTATGTGACAGTTTTTGTCATTAAGACGGTTTACATAATGAAAGCCTGGGTTCTGAGTCGTTTCAGCTGGGAAGGTGAAAACAGACATTTAGGTAATGTTTCCCTAACGTTTCCATTAAGTAGCGAAAATGTTATTTTGAATATTGTAGGACTGCAGAGAATGTCCAGTTTTTAGACGTTTTAATAGAACGTTATTCAAACTTTAAATTCTGTAAATTCCCCTAACTATTTAAGAGTAACGTTTTTGATAGAAAACATTTAAACAGTTCTGCTAATGCTACTGTGAGAATGTTTTTAAGAACATGAGAACTTTTGCAAGACGTTTGCCAACATTTCAAGAACGTTCCATGTTAGCTGAGCATTTTGTGAGCAAAATGCATTAAATTGAGTAAATTTACTCAATTAAATTGAATTTGAGCATTAAATTGCTCCCTGTATGTGGGATCTGTGCACCCAAATCATCACCTGACAGCACAGAAATGAGGAAAGACAGTTATGGCCCCTGTGCTGTAAGTTCCCAACCTATTAGCTTGCAAAATATGTGAAACAGTGATGCTAACTCGATGCTAAGTTTTGTACTGATACATATGGGTCTGTACAAGTATTTAGCTGTGTCACATTCACTGTCTGTTAAGCGGCCTGTTGAGAAGAGCTGGACTGTTACTTTCCTATGCAATCAGCCTTGCAATTTTCACCTGCTAGATAATGGCTCTTTTTGACTCGGGCCAATAAGCAGCCACCCAGAACACCCTAGCAACAATCTAGCAGCTGATAGCGATGCCCTGGCAACCATCCGTGATGAATACCAAGCACAGGTGTGTATAACCTTTGAGCTTAGCTGAGATTAAGGAGCAAAAGTTAAACTAAATGTTTCATTTTCCATTCCCAATCTATGTGTAACTAAAATATATAACTGTTATATATAACTGTATCTGTAAAATGTGACGCATAGGAGTTAATTTTAGTTATTTAATGTACAATGTAAGAAGGTGTAAAGAGGTAATGTAGTGTTATGTAAAGACTATTATAGGCCAGACTAATATAGCAATCAATTTTATACAATACGTAAGACTGTATCTCTGCACACAAAGGGGTCTTTGGCCTGAAAAGACCTCTGCTCGATAAAGTACTGAAACCAACAAAAAGAAATGAAATAAGCGTGTAAACAGCTGGTTGTAATGGGGTCATGAAAGCATTTCTCTTTTATAATTTCCAGATTCTGTTGTTTGTTGAAAGCAAGGTAAAAAAAAACGAAGCCAGCGAGGAAATTGGGATGATGAAATCTGCCCTCGTTTTACTTTCAATCAAGCACTTTATTACCAGGCAGATGGAAGTGGATAAATCTCAGGGCTTTTGTTAAACGACAAAATACAGCAAGCTTTAAAACGCTTTGCAACGTAATAGGAACATCTGAATCATGGGAGACGGGCTCAAACTACATTCGGAAAAATACAAGGTCGTTTTCTCAAGAATTACAAAATCACCTCCATGGATTTAAACGTTTAGCAGCGGAACTCTCTTGGGATTCACGCTAGCTCACGCAGACGTAAATCCTTGACATGCTGCTGATGCTAAAGTCCAAATCCCCGGTATTTGTCATCTTTCACCGGCTAAAAGTGCTGTGGACATTTCAATGCCCAGCGTGAAATGAAAATAGCAGGGCAGCTCCTGCGTCTGTGAGCTAATGACGTTCATCTGTCTGTGTCACTAACAGCTCCTCTAAAAGATAGAAACTAAGTACCACAGATGAAGAGACAGAGACGTTTTGCATCTCTCCGCAGTCTCAAGGGTTTAAATATCAGTTCCAAAGTGTTTCTCGCTTTCTCCCTTTAATTCCGTAAAAACATGACTAAAACTACCTGACAGGAGGCCTGGGAATTTTTGACTCCTAACGTCATAAAATGGATTTATTATTCCTTTCTCTGTTGCTTATGACATCACAACTCGGATCAAACAGGGACAGTGCATTCTTGTGATGTCACCGGCCAATCTAAGTTGTGCAGTGCAATTGCTTAAACATGGAGAGCTCACCAAATTCCTCTCTAACCTGCAGGCATGTTATTTATATTTTACTTTATTTTTAGTAACTTTAATACATCTGTAGTGTTTGTGGACTTTGCACTGCTCAGAAAATGATCGTGAAGTTTGTAAAATATCTTTAGTGTGTCTGTCTAGTAACATCACACAAAATTTGCATGTAACTTTTTAAACCTTTCTTTCTTTCAGTAAAAAGGTGAAAATGCCTTCGGATGGTTTGTGTGTTACTCTATTCTGGCTGGCCTAGCTGCAGATACCACATAATGACAGTCTTTGAAATCCTACACTCTACACCACACCAGAGAGGAGGTGTTGTGCTCAGATGGTTGCTATGGTTCTCATCCTCTTAAGCCTGTGAGATCACAGAAGCTAATGGAACAAATTTACCAACATTAAGGGGTGACCGTACCCCGTTTGTGTCACCCTCTCATTTCCTACAGGAAACTGGCTTACAAACAACCCAGGTGTTTTAAACATGCATCAATGCATATTTATATTCACAAACCAACGCACAGCCAGTCACGTGAAGCATACAGTGATAACAGTGATAATTTCATGAATAACAGTTGAGGTCAGATCGCTGCTATATAGATGGCTTTCCAATCTGAGATGTTTATCTGGGGCACAAACAAAACATTGATTAGCATTAATTATACATTATCCACAAGATGTATTCGGCTTGTTTAGTAATGCACACTAAAACGTGCATTTGTGGTCGCATTTATGCATTTAGCTAATGCTTTTAGGGAGTGAACGTTTATCAGTGTGTGTATTTTCCTGGGACTCAAACCCGTGACCTTTGTGCTGCTAGTGCAATGCTCTACCAAGTAGGCTACAGAAAAGTCTTTGTTGATTTGTGAAATTCAGAGAGAATGTGCATAAGAAATATAAAGACTCTGCCAACAAACAAATTTAGGGCTTTGTTACTGAGATTGTCCTGCCAAAATAAAACAATCACTCACAAATAACTTTTGCTTTAGCCATTTAGGGTCCTTTAGATCTTTAGTTGTTGTGAAGGTTGTTTATTGAGTTAACGACTCATTTTACTGTAGCGTTTTCATCCGCTCCGTTTTCCCTTTTTTAAAAAAATGTGTTTTATAAAATGTTGTTTTGGCCGTTTGGATGCTGTTTCAGGTCTTAAGTGAATTCTGTGGAGCTCTCATGGCTTGTGCTGTTGTAATGCGCTTTAAAAATGGCCATATCAGAAGCTAACAGATTTCACAGGTTTCAGTGGGACAAACACTGAATCATGAGTCTCTGGGTGTAAAACTACAGGCTCTGCATGGCCATGAGAAGTAGCTGTGCAAAATTATTTCAGTGATTGATTATTATTTTGAGCACTCATAAAATGGATTCCCCATATCAAAGCTTGCATTACTCAGCTAACAGTGAACCTTCTCACAACATTGGCTAACGTTCCCTAACCGTCTTTCAACATTCTCAAAAAGCGTTCTCTATCAAAAAAAATACCTTTTGCAGTAATATTAGTAGAATTTTTTTGAGGTTGTGTATCTTGTATAAGATTTTTCATAACATTTTTGTTACGTAAAGGAAATGTTACAGAAACGTTATGATCTAAAACAGTTGGGTAGTAGTTGGTGATTCTTGTGGCGCTGTCAACTAATCAGTCATGATTTCCTGTTCCTGATTTCCAGGAAATCCTACATCAGCTGAGCATCCGGCGTGGAGACGAGTGGCTTCTTCAGGTAGTCTTTGCCTGTAATTGCTCGGCTCTGCTTTCACACTCATGTTTTCGCAGACAATTTCTGAGTTTCTCATAATTTCCTGCGCTTCTTCCCTCCACAATTTCTTGCTTTTGTTGTCCTTCATTATCTCTGCCTCGTCTTCTCATGTAGTGTAGCACTCTAACACACTCTCGCTCTCTGACACTCGTCTCTGTTCTAGTCCCAGATTTTTCTCATCTTTCAAATCTCATCTTGAGATTTAATGTGTGACGTTCAAACTTTTATCTCCTCCTCTGTATTTTTTATTACATCGTTCTTCAACATGACCTGTGTTTTGAGGTAAAGGATTAAGGTCTTTGTCTTTTTGAGTCTCTGGCTATCGTTCAGTCAACTGCTTGATGGTTTTTGTGATTTTAAAGAGCTTACCTTCTTCATGTCCATTAATCCATCTTTGTTCTGTGTCGTTTGTAGCGGACCCTGTGCCTCGGCTCGGCTCGGCCGCTTGTGAAGTGTGCAGACTGCTAGCAGATGGTGTCATGTTTATTTGGGTCTGTTTGGTTGAGACTGTCACACTGATGATCTCTGATGGTAGTAATGGTGGTAATGGCATCAGATTAGATCTGATAGGAATGAAGAGTGGTTGTGAAGTGGTTGAACTACAGATTCACTCCTGACAGTCTCTGATGACCGAGAGCGCCACAAAACCTGACAGATGAAATAATTACAGCTTTTACTGGAACGTTATATAAGAAGAACACAGCCAGTCCCTTTTTTGTCCCGTCTGTCATATTTATTTTTTGTTGCGTTTCATTTTCTTGTCCTTTAAACCGGCTGAAATCTCTGCTGCTGTTGCGTTTGAAATTCACCTTTGAGCTTTTCTTCCACCAGCACAGAAAAGGATTTTCAGCAGTTTGACATGTATTGTTGTTATGGAAACAGAGAAGTGGTTATGAAACTTTTTAGCTGAAGGTATCAAAAGTTTTACCTGCATGAACTGAAGCACATGAGTTTGGGTCCATTTTAAAATCAACATTCACTTTTTACAGTATGAACAGTATCCTTTATAATTATGGCTTTATTTCTGCATTACATTATTTACACTAGCACAGAATTTCAAGGGGCTGTGCAGCACATTTTAATGGTTTGAAGTTCTGGGATTTGCATATCAAAACATTTTTATCTTGTCCGACAATCAGTTCTGTCTCGTTCACCCCGTTCACAAATCCTTTAAATGGGATTTTTCGTCCAGATCATAGATTTGAGATGTTCAGATATCCCCAAATTTAATACCTGATTCAGCTCATTATTTCGGCTGTGGTCCCTGTGTGACCCGAGGCAGCCCCTCCCCTGTGGCTCTGTCTGATCTGTGTTTATTGAAGCACATGGTCTGGTTATGAAGTGATGTATGAAGTGTTATGAATCTCTTGCTTTCTCAGCCTCATTTTCAAGTAAAATATGATTTCATCTCTCTCCCCTTCTCTCTCTTTTCTCCCTCTCTTTTCTCTCTCTCGTTCTATCTGTATATAATAAGTGTGTGTGTTTGTTGCTATTTTTCTACACTAAAAATATGCTTTTGGCATGTTTGTTATGAGATTTTCCTTATTTTTTTAAAAACAGGAACAATATAAAGCAGTTACCTATTTGTTCCCATTATTGTGTTTAGTCAATCCCAAATGAATGCACAGTGTTAATAAAAATAATCACAATACAATTCTTGATTGGTGTAACAATAGCCGTTTCGGTGCACTTAAGTATAGAATTAAATTGTTGTTACAGAGAAGATGCGCATATTGACTCTTACACCACAAAGACGTGTGTCCCATGCCGTCAGGTTTTAGAGCAAAAGCTTCGTTTTACAAACCTAAACAACCACAGAAACTTAGCAATTATAATAAAGTTTAGAGAAGAGTAAATAGAGTCACACTCAGACCAGCAGAGAAAACAAGCATCTGTAGGAAATAAGATATTTGCCTTTAGTTGAATAGCTTCTATATTGCTATTGACTGCTTGCCTTGTATCGCTAAGCGACTAAAGCGTTGATCAATCATCAGGATCTCCACAGAGCTGCCGTTTGTACCGTTTAGCATTAGCATTCATACAGGCCAATGAGTTGCTAATCTGCAAGACCTCCATTATAACCCACTGGGACGTTTGTATAATCACATGTAGTTGAGAGTCCTAACGCACCGAAGGAAATGTATCTCAGAGGCTGAATTTATTAAGTATTAAGGTTATCGTAGGTGCGGTAATGAGTTGGAACTTGTATTTATACAAAACTTAGATATGCACTAAACAGTGTGTCGATTTAAATTGGGGTCAACGCAAGGCGTGCAAAAGCAAAATAACTTCTCTGACATTTCTTGGTGGAAATATGAGGAAAACTATTTTGATTGTATTTTGAGTTGTTCCAAGGTAGACCGCAGTCCGCTGGGACTTTGTGATTCCAGTTATCCAGTTATCAGCGCTTTCTTATTTCCAGACGGATATTTAGACAAATTGAATAAATAATGCTGGAATCAAAGATGAAGCGATCCCCTGAGGGCACTGAATATGTTTTGTTCTCCGCAAGCCACAATAGAGTTGATTTTCCTGTAATAAGACTGGACAGTTTGCTGAAATGTCTTCATACTAAAACATATCCACCCTTGTTTATCCAATTATCAACACGGCGCTGTGAACACAGTTTGTTAGGCAGAAACAAATGTGGCTGTTCTTGGAAAAAATATACAAAACATTTATAGTATCGAAAGCTATTTCAGTATTGTCATTTCTGTATTCATTTCATACCCCGTATGAATCATAAATATGCGTTTAAATGTACAAAAAATGATGATGAAAGAGTCTAATGGCAGATGTTAGGGGAAAATTTAAAAAAATGTGAATCCAGTGAGTTTGTTAACATGCACAGCCATTCATTGTTTTTGTTTAATAAGCTATCATCTCACAGGCTCACGTAAACGCCTTCAGCAATGTTGTTTGTATTCAAGAAACATGATTGACCTGTATTATTGTCCATTGCACTCGTTTAGTTTTTGTATATAATTCTGTCCGTTCTGTGGTTTCAGTGTGTCCACAGCTGCTTGTGTTTTGATCAGAAAATCACCTGAACATGGCAGGATCATCACAGATCACCCGTTCAGAAGTCTTTTAAGAACATCTTACTTCACACAATACCAGCCGGTCTTATTGCCCAGATGTGCTGTTTAGACTTACAGTAGATTAGAAACACCGTCTCCAAGCTAGTTATTAACACTCCCATGTTACAACTAAACCGTCTAAGATTAACACTCTTTAATAATCTTCAGATCCGTAGCCGAGTTATTGCATTTCTGACATAATATTGCATGTGACAACGTGCAGCAGCACAGTTTCAGGAAGATGAAGCGTGTTGAGTTAGCATGGGAACACCTACAAAAGTGCTTTGATAATTAAACCTTTTTTTGTTGTACAAATGAGTCAATGATGCTCTTGTGCTGAAATGGCTTTAATTTATTGAAGTAATAGTTGCTGTAGCTGCTGATTTGTGCCCTTCGAGTGGTCAGTGTTATCTGGTTAGAAATATCCCACAATGCAATTCTGCCTCTTTGCAATGCTGGCGATGACTTTGCCAGATGCCTCCCAAGAGGTTTGATTAGATCACGCCTCAGTCCAGTGTGTGCAGACAGGGTCTCAGTGTATGTGTGCGCAGACCGAACCTCAGTGTCTCAGTGTATGTGTGCGCAGACAGAGTCTCATGTACGTGTGCGCAGACCGAGTCTCAGTGTATGTGTGCAGAGATGAAAGCCTTTCCTCAACACTGAGGATAAAACGCCGCCTTCATTACACATGATAATATTGACATTTACTGTGTAATTAAATATGATTTCAACAGCCTCTAATAGAGTAGCAATCAGTGTAGTGCTTATTAACATAGAATACAAATATGCAAATGAATATTAAAAATGTATTTGTAACTTGTATTCGCTTAATGAAGCAGCTAATGCAATTTCAAACCGCAGAATTGACTTTGATGCTTAAAATTTACGCATGACCTTGTGAAGCATGTTTCTGATTGTTTATATAATGTACTTTAACTACTGAACACGTCATTAATGTGTTCAGTAGCCTTGCATACATAATTCTTATATTCAGAGACAGTTTCAGGTTGCAAGAACATTTCTCTAACGCTTCCAAAAAAGTACAGATGATGTGTTTTAAGCTTGCTTTTTAGATATTTTACTAATGTTAATGCTTGGCTGTAAAAAGCATTATTTAAACATTCTTTTACTCATGTAAATTTCCATTAACAATTTAGAAATAATGTTTTTATGATAACGCTTTTAGAACATTGACATAATTCTTTTTTTGGAGAACATTAGCCAGTGTTCATGTATACCGTGCATATTATGCTTCCCGGTGTTGGTTTGTGATGTTCCCCAACACATTATTGTCAGCTTGGAGCTTTTTTGAAATGACAGCGGTGTAATTTTGCACAGCAGAAAATGTTTCTGGATGAACATCCTGGAAGCACATTTCTGTCAAATGAAAGGGAAAAATGAATGCGTCATGTGTTTGCATTCTGACCCCGGGATTATTAGGATGCGATTAATCATTTAGCAGTGACAGCTAGTCAATGCGACTGGAAACGTTTTTGCCACACACAGAGGAGGAGTGTGGAGGGAATGAGATGAAGACAGAGCCGGTCGTGTGTGTTGCATGGCTGTGTGTATTGATATTCCGGTTAGGTTCTGTTGTAATCCTCTAAACCTGTTAAGTTTCTGCCGTTAATTCACCTTGAACAGCTCAGGGTACAGACTGCATTCAAATGAGACCTTCTGCATACATCTGTTTGTTTACTGCATATTTGTTGTTTAAAACCTATTCCTCCCTAAACCTTTCACGCTGTTGCTGCCCAGGCGCTGATATCTCCTGCAGGAAATTCAAATGCAGTAACGTTTCCTTCTCTTTATTTTTTTCATTCTCCACCTGCCCTGGAAAAATCTCTCTGTTCTTTGCCTCAGGCAGAGTTGGGTCCGTTCATAATGTTCACCGTTGTGTAATATAGCAGAGAAGATGACAAAGTGACTCTGTCGTTATGATTCTCATCATCTCTCTCTCCTGCCCTCTCTCGCTCTCATTTACCTGGCCCTGAATGAAAAAAGAAATGAAGTCTCAAGATAAATACCTCTCTGCTAATATATCGGAACCGTTACCGTGGAAAAATTGTCCACTTCAGAATTGCAGAATACAATAACAGTAGCTGAAACGGGAGGACAGATGCACGTAACTATAAAAGTGCCATAAAACTCTTGAAAGAATAGAGAGACGTTTAATAGCTGCAATCGGCAATGTTTTTGGTTTAAAAAATTGCAGATCTGGTACGTAACAAAGCTCCTCACAGTTTCGTCGTTATTTAGGTGGGCGATGCTTTTGTACTCGGTTTGAAACGAAATGCTAACGTTTGCAGGTGGGCGCTTGTATAGTGGTGGCCATAATGAAGTCACATGACCAGCTGAACATGAATCACTTTATCTCAGTATATTATTGAACACTGAGGTAATTACATGTGATGCATATGGAAGCAAATAAGTTGTCTGGTAGCTGGAACGCTGCATCTACGCAAGTGTATGAAAATCAAGATCACTAAAATAATAGCCAGCGAGACAGAAACTGGAAAAAACGTTAATGCAATGTTCATGCACTGTTTGTGTTTTCTGGTGGACAGTCAGTCATGGAAGAACCTCTTGACTCTAATGATCTCTGTTGTTGAACTTGTTCTTCATTCTCCGTGGGAGTTTGTGCTACACAGGAAATTAACATAACAGACAGATTGTGGTAATAGATGGAGTCGTGTTATTATTTAACACTGTACAATAATTGGGAGTTGAACTACCGTGACTGATTTTTTTTTTTAGTTTGCTCAGCTAGAGTCTTGCGCTCTCTCTCTCTCTCTCTCTCTGTGTCTAAGCAAATACAAGCTTTTGCCCAAATATTAATGCCCATTCTAAATCAGCCGCAGGACACATTTCAGGTAATTAATTCGGTTGAAACACAGTCAGTAGATTTTATGGCTAAAGGTATTTGCCTTTTAAAATGATAAATATAATTGCCCTGATCAAACAAATTATTATTACAACATATAGAAATATAAGCGGTCAAAACAGATAAATGCCCACCGCTTATTTATAAATGTAGCTTGTTGTCTGTTGGTAGCTGCAGGTCTACAGTAATAAAACTACTGTATGTTTATACATTAGAGAATTTTTCTCAGTTGTCAGGTCTAGGTCATGTTATGGGGATTGTTTCTGATTGACTCTTAATGGCAAAAATCAATAAAGTATTTTGTGTAGTGCTCCTGTGCAGTGGGGTAATTACTGCAGGGTGGAGAGTCTGTCTGACCGGTGTTACCCCCCGAGTGCTTCGCTGTCATGGCGACACGGATGATCACGGACATACAATTAAGAGAAAACAACCACAGAGACTCACAGATCAAGAGACACACGGATTCAGACGAGCACCTACACACACTCACACACACTTACACACACACACACTCTTACACACACACACACACACACACTCTTACACACACACTCTTACACACACACTTACACAGAGACACAGACAAAAATTATATTTTATGTAAGTATACGTGGGTCTGAGGTTGAGATCTTTGATTTTTGGTCTCTGTATGTAGCGGGTGACATTAAATGTCCCACTCAGTGTATTTAATCACTCAATGTTTTTCCATTCTTTGCCACCCACTTTCACACAAACGTTTTTATTCGGTAAAATCCCGGTGGTGACTCAACTATAAATCTTTCTAATAACAGTTATTTTCACAGTTTTTCACAACTTCAGTGTTTCAGTAAAAACTAAGTTTTGAAAAACTTTAATTAGACTGTGTCTACCGAGCTAACAATTTTAGCATGCATGCAAGTTCCCAACGCTTGTTTAAAAGTTGTATTAAGGTTATTGCTTTGTTAAGAGAATCTTACGTAAACATTTTTAAAAATCTGTAACTTTTTAAAACTTTCCACAAACGACTTAAAAATAAGTAAATAAATATAAAAATGTTAGATGTGTGATATAGCATAAAATTACTGCTGCATCATTTGTTTTAACTTTCAGGGAAATTTTAGCCAAAGTTTTGAGAAGATTCTGTTAGCTGAGTATATTCACAGTTTATCAACAGCATTAACAGAAGAAAATGCTTCCACATGGAGACATCACCAGTTATGGGTTAAATGCAACAGTCATGTTTGGGGTACGAGTTACTTGCCAAAAATATGCCTTTCGTAAATAACTGTACTTGAGCCAAATATTATTCCAGATAAATCGTCTTCTTCAGAACTCAGCATCAGTCTCTCTGTAATATTTCCGTGACCTTTACAACATCAGTATTTATTTGGTCTGTTTTTATTGTTTAAATTGCATATACTAAATGCCTTAAAAGTTGACTGTATCGATTTCCTTGTGTAATCTTTTTAAAACTTTTCTACATTAGAAAGGTCAACAACTTTTGTCTAGAAGTCGTCTAGTAAAATACAAGCTGGATTTTTTTGACAGTTTTATGTTCTGTTGCATCGACTGCTGTGCCGTCCGAATATTCCTGAAGATGACTTTGTGAGATCTGTGATCTAATAATTTTTATTCTGCAGCTTTTAAAAACGTTCTTGTCTTTCATGACTGCACTTTCTGATCAATGCTGAAGATTCGTCGGTTGGGACAGAAGGACAATGTGTGAAAATCTGGCTTCGCCTCAGTTGTGCCTTATATCCTCAATAAATTGCCTGTCCAGGAAGTTTGCCTTAAAAATATCAATCATGGAAACTTTCAAGTGTTTTAAGTGCATGATCTTACATTCCTGAAGGGTGTGAACAGTGTTGCTAATACAGTTTATATCATTTTTTGGAACCAATCTGAACCTGATATGGATCTAATAACATCCAGCAAGATTATACAGAATGAACAGAATCTTTTCTTCTTTTAAACAATCTTTTAAATAAATGTGTTCAGTGGTAAAAGCTCAGTTTGAGTCGAGTCGATGGTTTGACTCAAAGACAGGAAAGAACTTGAGTAATTGAACAGTTGGAAAAAAACTAGGAGGATTGAAAGGCAACACAAAGTAGCTGTTTTTCAGTAGAAGACTGTAATCTCCTCAGACACCAGACAGTTTTTGCAGTTATACAGCGACTACAAGGTTTAAAATAGATAAGAGCAGCTCAGAATGTTCTTTTCCTGTATTTTCTTTGATATCTGTTCTGTTTTTCCCTCTCTGTCCTTACAGCAAATTGTATTTCAGCGGTTCCCTTTCATTAAGCTTTGAAAGATGTTTTCTAGTTTAAAGTTTGTTTACCTCCTCGGCTTCCTGCGGCCCTTATTGGGGATTTGAACCAATCAATACTGTAAGAGCTACGGCGCTGAGAAACGTTGAAAAAACTGTTTAGCTGTTTATTACATTACAACTCAAGTGTTTTTTGAGAGGTCAGGATTGATTTTAGGTGTCTTTAGTGCTTATTTGTTTGTAAAAAGGAGGTTAAACTGAGGTTATCGAGTAAGACGTGGCCGCCGTTTAAACAGCCAAGCACTTCCCAGCCAATTACATGGGAAAAATGGATGTAATACCCGTTTCCACTGCAGGAAATTTATCTGGAGCTAGTATTCCAGCGTTTATGAATCATGAGGGCACAGTGGCACAGTCAGATGTAGGAAACACAATGAGAAACGTCACACTTTGATCTTTGTGTGCCTCACTGGCTTTTTGTTTACTTTCATGCAGGTTTTACAGTAAAGTTACACACGCACACGAGCGACGGAACCAGCTGCTATCTGTCCCCTGCTGTTAGCATCTCTGCCACCCACATAGACAAGCAGTCACTCAAAATCCTGTCGTTTACAACAGAGGAGGTTTGCGTGTGCGTGTGTGTTTGCGTGAAGTCGTGACAGGTAGCACGAGGGAGTGATTTATTGGCTGTGGACTATAAAAACTGTTTTGACAGGTATGAGTGGGAACATCTATATAAACTGGTACTTCCTAAGGATACTGGTGTCAGGCGGGTTGCCAGGCAACATAGCATCATGTCAACTGATGTAAAATGTATTTAAGTGAGCTTTACAGGTGACCAAGCAAATATTTAGTGGCAATGCAAATGCAGAATAAATAGCATTTATGAGCTAAAAATGTAGACATTGTGCAAACATTAGATTCAGAGATGACTTGATGTCCTCCTAGATTTGAGGTTTGGTGTTGTTTTATTTTTAATCTGTTATAGCTTTAATTTTGAAGCCCTTCTCTAGTCATGTTATTGGTTGATTATTTTGCTTATTATTTTGTTATCATCATCATTATGTTGTTTTTATTTGTAGCTCACACATTTACTGTCGTTGTTTAGAGTTGTAATTTATAGAACTTGCCTTGAGTGAATCATTTGTTACATCAGAGCAATTTCAGTCCTAGAGAGTCACTGGCCTGCAGAGTTTCATTCCAACTTAAAAAACTATTACAAGCAGGTATGTTTGATTAAGTAACCATGAAATCTTTGGTTGGCTTGTTTAGATGTTTAATTAGGGTTCTAGGCAAACTCTAGAGGGTGTGAATCTTCCGGACTGGAGTTTTTTTAACACCACACTTACTGCTTGCAAAGACAGTGTGTTTAACTTTTAAACCCGACAGCTTGTGGCCTAGTAACTGAATACATTTTTTAGTCTTGAAACCGACTTGATGTGGCTGTTTGTAGATTGTGTTTACAGCCGTGTCAGCGCAGTTCATGAGTCGTGTTGTTTGTCCGGCTGACTCATAGAAATGTGTTGTGTGTGTTAAATGACCCTGAACTGTCCTGTAGCCGCTGGCCCAGATGCTCGGCCGGTACTAGAACAAACACAGAACTTTAACTGTTACTGCCGTATCATCAATCTCTGTTGAAGGAGGAAGCGTGTAAAGAAACAGATGAGATATCAGCGGCGGTTTGCAGATTTAATAGTTTTCAGTGTCAGATAAAAACTTGACGTTTATAAATGTGTTTTGCTTTCTAAGCTTCTCTTATGGACACAGAAACTGTTAAAAGGCACTGAGAAGTTATAACATTCCCTTAGTTTTGTTGTTCAAAAAAGGGTCCCAATCAATTTAGGACAGTTCAATTTTAACAAATACAGTTTTTGTGATTTTATAGCAATAATAAATATTACATTTATATAGAGAAAAATTGTACAAAAAAAATTTATCTTGGGTAGCAAGATCTCAATCCCAGCTTTCATTGACCACACGACACACGTCTCCCAGTCGTCCGGTACAATTCAGCCAATCAGCTGATGACTTTGAAACTCCTGAAGTGTTTTCAGTAACATGTTCCATATGCAGACATTCAGCCAGCAGTCTGTGGGTTTGAGGTATGAGGCTGTGACAGTATAAAATGGCACCAGAATGCATAACAGGGTTGCACTTTTTGCCAAAATGAATTATTAAGTAGAGTCTAAAGCTAGATGTTGGCCCACAGTCATTGATAGTTATACATCAGGATACAAAGACTGTTGCTAAAGTAGAACTAATTGCCAGAATTTGCGAGGCTTCACAGCATAAGATTTTGCTTTAACCAATAAAATGACTGATTTTAATATAAAGTTTTCTGGGTGTCCATTTTAACACTTAACACACTGTATAATTAATTGGAAGAAGTCAGAAAGTGTTAAGGCTCGTCTAGTTTTTTCATGCGTTTGTCTTTGAATGACCTGTAGGGTTTCATAAGGCTGTGAAGGATACGTGATCCATCAAGCATAACATTCATAATGATCTCTGCTAATAAGCAGCAGCGAGACTTGCAGGACTCTGTGGAAGAATTAAAAAAAAACAACAGCAGAGAATATAAGACACAAGGGCAAATTGCACGGCACGGTTGCTGTTTCTTTGGTCATTAAATATTGTTTCATGATTTATTAGTTGGGCTTGTACATGTGAGCACAGAATGCAACCTCATTTTTCAGCTGACTTTTGTTTTTTATCAAAAGCGACTTACAAATAAGGATCTACTGTACAGCATAAACTCCACTGTTAAATGAGCTGTGGTTTGTAGTAACCAAACAGACAGATTTGATGTGCATCATCGTTTGGAATTGTTGGAGAATCTTTAGTCTTTTGAAGATGTTCACAAATCTGTTTTTCAAGTGTGTTTTAAATATTAAAGTTTGGGTTTGGCTATACCTGAACCCTGTTGAATGTCCACTAGTAAGACGGACCTCTTTACATTTGCTCATAAATGTTTCAGTTGATGTAATTCTTTAAATCGAATGATTTGCAGTTTCTCTCAGGGAAGGTTTGCGGTCTGTTTACAT
This sequence comes from Yasuhikotakia modesta, assembly GCA_036877545.1. Classification (NCBI taxonomy): domain Eukaryota; kingdom Metazoa; phylum Chordata; class Actinopteri; order Cypriniformes; family Botiidae; genus Yasuhikotakia; species Yasuhikotakia modesta. The sequence goes on along the minus strand of JBAJNP010003614.1, from coordinate 3,990 downwards.
CACATTAGCCTGACATTAAAACAATGGAACATGTCCTCAATTATGTAATAAAAGATTGTGTGTGTTTGTGAACATACACATGTTTGTGTTCACGTGCAAATATTCAATACAACGTGTATCTTGACACAGAACAGTTGGATGATGCATATGATTGACATTTGGTAGCTAATTAGTTTTAGTTGAGGTTGACTAAACCCGTGGGCAATGGCCAAATTCATTACCTTCACCAACCAGGCACGCTAATCTCAATCATTGTGATGCTAGCATAGCCTGCAGGCCTGCCAGACTGACTGCACTGTCTACAGAGTAAAGCAAACCTGAATTGAGCTTTGATTATCTGTCGGGACGCTAACTCGCTGTTTCCCTGCTCCAACACTTTCCCTTTATCTCCTTCATTACATACCCGGCTGTCTCAGAAAGGCTGTTTCCACTCCGTAGGGGACTAAACAGAGAAATCTCTTTAACATTAGTCTTAAAACAGCTCATTTGTAGGCCGGCATGCACGTCCGGTCTGTGTGAATATCAGAGCTTGTTCTTCAGAGAGATGCGCTATCTCTGACCACAATTTGCATTTTATTAAGTTATTAAACGTGAAGTGTCACTTTTAAAACTTTACCTCAGTTTTATCTCAGTTTTATGTGCATAGAATCGTAAGTATTAAGAATTCAATCGCTAACAATTTTAGGGTTGTAAGAACGTTTTCCTAACATTTGTGTAAAGTATTTTGACAACATTCCCTGTTAGCAATGTATAAATGAACTATAAAAAAACTAAATATTATCCATCTGATATAATTGGATGGGCTGGATATGACAGGTGGTTGGGCAGGGGGGAATAAGATGGACATGTGAAGTTTATAAATGGAAGTTGGAAACAGGAGACAGACATTTGGATAAGAGATTATAAAAACAAGCATTGTGTTTTTCCCACAGTGCAATAACATGCATCGATGACTCTTAGACAGTTGGATTGTGTGTTAAGAAAACAAATAAGAGTCTAATTTCATTTCAGTTGTGTTTGAGATTTTGATGTAGTTATTTTTAAGTCAGGTATAACTCTGCGTTTTTCACTTTGCCCTTTACACATAACCTTTAAGTCACTCAAAATGCCAAGAGTTTTTATTTAGTGTTTCATCAGAATTTAGGTGTGTGTGTGTGTGTGTGAGAGAGAGAGTTTGCAGTCACTTCACTCTGTGTGTGATTCTGCAGTGTGTGTGTGTTGCCTTGTGTGTGTGTGTGTGTGTGTGTGTGTGTGTTTGCAGTCACGCAGTCCACGCTCTGTCTGTCTGTCTGTCATTTAGATGGAGCAAACAGAACGGTTCTGGCTCTGATATGAATACACAAGAGAACAGGAATAATCAAACACACAGCAGCAGAAACGCTCAGTGTCTTTCATCAGACAATATAAAGAAAGTCAGTGCTTAACTCCATTAAGTCATAATATCATCACACAGACAGCTCTCTGTTGGGTAGTTTAACTACAAAAAATAAAGTTTTAAGTTGCTAATTAGTTTATAAATTAATGATCAATTTATTAAATTTGTTGAATGCTAAACCAGATGAAAGAAAATAAATAAATGTATTTAATTCTAATGGATTGCACTGGATGATGCTTTAAATTGTGCAGATTTTTCAGAAAAGCATCTTTGTTTTGCCAGATTTTAATCATTGGACCCACCCACTCTAGGAACGCCCTAGCAACACCCTAACAACCACCTACAACAAGCTAGTATAATGACTGACATTTTTAGTGGCTCTCAGTAGTAAGGAAGCGAAATCATGTTTACTTATAATGTACATTTTGTTTGAGTCTAATACTGTGATGTTCTGGGGTGGAAAATATCATTAGTATTTATGAAAACAATGGAAGTCTATGAGATGTCTCTTGTAATACTGTGAAATAAGTGTGTGTGTGTGGGGGTTGCAGTCAGGTCACTTCAGATGCGTCAGCACACAAACATGCTTGAACTCACCTGCGACCACGCACACACACATACGTGTCAGAAGCCATTAACATCAGTTTCCAGCCGGCAGTGTCTGAATGCACGACTGCAGGGGTGTTTGTGTATGATAAACGTTTCTGCTCAAGAATGCTTTTAAATCAATTGACAAAGTCAGGGTCACAGATCTTTTCCATTTAACTATTAGAACTGCTATTATGTTGAGAAGGTGTTAATTCACGATCCGTGTCGCAGTCTATTCATATTTTGACTCCTTGAGAGATTATGTGCTTGCATTACAGAGTTTAGCTTCTACAACTGGACTTCAGTCATTGCATGGCTGCATTTCTCTGTCAGAGTTTGATGTTGTTACAGGACTGATCAGTGTGTCTGTTTTATACAGACATGCATCATGATGATAGACTTGGAAAAATATCCCAGCTAACAGCTTTTGGTTGCGAGAACGTTTCCATTAAGTAACTGAAACAATAAAAATATTTCTAGGTTCTAGGAACTTTTGTTGTTTTTTTGTTAATTTTGGTTAATTTGGTTAATATTTCCACATCTTAAGAATATCATTATTGGTATATAAAACATTAAAACAATTTGTACTAGATTTACTGCAAAAATGGTTTATAATTGTAACTTTAATTAGCCAACATTCATAAATAAATGTTGACATAATACACACTTGTGTGGGAGATACACACAAGCTTCTGTGAGAGATAGTTGTGTATTTGTGTTGGTGGGTTTTTGTGAACTCATGCTGAGGGGATATGAGGTGAAGCAGAGAGAGAGAGATTGACAGGGAGATCGGATGAAGGGTCGAATATGACATAAATATGCTAAAATCCACCTCATCCTGTGACAAGATGATCTGACCTGTTTCGTAATGAGATTCCTTACAGCTGAAGTGTGCAAATGTTCAGCCTATGGCGTCATTCCACGAAAAAGCACAAATTACTTCCAGAACTCCCTCATAATTATCTCTAGTTCAAGCAACAATCACCACCCTAGTAGAACATTTTTTCTAGGCACTGTTTGTGGAATATATACCATTATTACAGCATATAATGATGAAAGTTTGCCAGACTCTGTTCTTCTCTTGGCTGTGTGGTGATCCCGATGTACTTGCTATAAAATAAAACTTTTTAAGTTGACTTTAATGGTAAAAATAAAAAAATTGATTAAAATAATGTATGTTAAGCCCACTGGCCCTTCCGAGACCCCGCAGAGGCGTGTTCAGAACGCTGATGGACGAGTGTTAAGCTCCCTTTTAAAACGGCTTCAGACACCGACGTTTATCGACGTGAAAATGAAATCACTGGATGAGACCTTAATCCTGTTTAACATTAGCATCTTTTCCACCCTGCAGGCAATTACAGTTGATTATAACCTGCAGTGTTTGCATTGTTGATGCCTTCATTGATTATAATAGGAGAAATCTGTTTTGTTGCATCCGGCTATTGCATGCGGTATGAACACGGTAAACTGGTTTATTTTGAAGGAAGACGGCAGGTTTTAAGTGCAAATGTGTTTAAATATCTGAGGAATGTGAGGTATTGTGTGGGCAAAAAGTTGAGCTAATGTTCATCATTAAACCCACATAATATATTACACAACAAAGCACATGAACACACACATCCACAAACACAATATATCACAGAACTACGCCTTTGGCCCATTTTGACCTGCTGTGGCATAAGTATATTAACACACAGACACACACACAAGCACCAGAACAATAAAACAATCAAATATATGCTGTGAAATGAAACAAAAGCGTCTTAATTAAAATACATTTTTATAACGCCTGGCCTGTTTTTGGATAAACAGCAGTAGATGTGATTTATTGCCATGACAACAGTTCACAAAAGAGCGTTTGGGCAGAAAATTAATAAGATTTCTTGTGACATGATACTTATGCATCAATAGTTGACTGTGTTCTGCATAATTACTTTATAAACATGATGGACAGATTCAATTAGCAGTAAACAAACTTTAAGTGTGAATTGAGAGAACATGCTGGGCACAACACTGTGAGGCTCAGT
>JBAJNP010003613.1:0-36416 GCA_036877545.1 Yasuhikotakia modesta | reverse complement strand
ACACACACACACACACACACACACACACACACACACACATTGTCCCTCTCTCTCTCACACACACACTCTGTCCTCCTCACACTCTTTCTCTCCCTCTCTCTCACTCTTTCTCTGCTTCTCTACCTCCCGCCTCGTTCTCTGCATCTCTGCTTTCCTATCTCTCTTTCTCTCTCACTTTCTGCCTCTCTCCATCTTTTTCTCTCTCGCTCTCCTCTCTCGCCCCCTGCCTCTCTCTCTCTCTCTTATTCTCCGTCTGTCCTTTTGTCTCCCTGCCTTTAGTCTCTCTTTCAGTGGTGCTTTGGGTTAATAGAGGTGAGGCTCCAGTAGTGCGCTACACTTTTTCCAGCAAATTAGGGGAAGGATCTGTGTCCCCAGAGCCTGCCCTCTGTTACACTATTCCTATCCGCTCTATGCCGCCGGCAACATGGTGCTTTCATCCGTGGGGAGGGGGGAGGGCTTAAGGCTCGGGAGGGGGGGTAACGAGGAATGACAGGCCTGATTCCAAAGCAGAACAGCTGACAGGTGAGGAGGAGAGAGAGAGAGTCACTCAACTGAGATAAAGCGCAAGTGAGGAAGGGGCGGAAGTTCTCGGGCTAATGGAGGTGGGACTTGTGGCAGCTCAGGGGCTCCTGGTTGGAGACATCAGGCCCTTTGAGGTTAGAGGAGATCAAAAGAGCAGAATAACATAAGAGAGAAGCTTCAGCTCAGCATGGATCTCAGCACGGCTGCCCGCTGGTTCTCCCTTCAGGGCAGAGATTCAGCGGCGTGTGGGAGAGAGGCTTCCAGTGTGAAGAACTCATGGCCTCCGCTCCCCTTGTCTTCTTGTGTCGGTCTTTCTCTGTCTGCTGTCACGTGCTCTCGCTTCTTCGAGCTCTTTGTTTTAAAGTATAAATCATTCTTCTCTTGTCGTTTGTGAGTTAGAGATTTGGAGGTGTTGAGCTGTCATGATTTATTCGATTTATGAATGAAGGTTTTTTAATAATAAAAATATAGAAGGTTTTTATATTTAGAATGTGGGTTAGGTTGCATTGTTGGTAACTAGCTGTGTGTAAACACAACCAAAATCTTTGGAAGATAGCTTTAGATAAACGTGTGTGTGTGTAATTTTTTTTTAGGAATTGAAGTAATGTTGAAACATGCATAGTAAAACCAGGGACATTTTTTAAGCATGTCAAGAAGGTTAATTATGATTTCATGTTGTTTTTGTAGATTAACTGAGAGCTTTGGCCTTGTACTGATTTTTGAAGTTAACATGTTTGACCTTGTACCACTTGTACCACAAGACATGAATTCATAACTCAAATCAGAGAACCAAAACAAACATTTGCATTTCAAACCCTTTGCATAATTTGACTCTGAGGGACAAACCTGCAAAACCTTTGGCTAGCTGCATGCCAGAGCCCAACGCCTCAGCGAGACCTTCAGGACGCAGACTGAATACATCAGATTTTTACCTCACAAAACTTGCATATGTCCAGAAGGGTAGAAGGGGATTTCAAAATCAGTTTCCGCATCAGTAAACCTGGGTAATTTTGAAAATATTCATATGCTTACTGTGTTACGCCAAACAAACAGACAGTAAACAAATCAAAATCAGGTTTCTGACGCGTACGCCTCCCGCCGACAGATAGCCCCCCTGCCCTGTCTGTTTTTACAAATATTCACTCCAGCGATTCTGTGATTCGCTAAGCAGTCCTGCCATTTGCGTTACGATAGCGGGACTGATTAGCTTGTCAGCTTTTGTGACAGAATCGAGCTTCTGTCTTGACTATGGGAAATTACTCTGACTTGATGAGGCCCACCTGCCGCTCTTTTACAGAAATCCTTCAAGTTGTGTCTGGGTTGCATCTCTGCACCAGCAGTTGCGTCTGACCTCAACTGAACGGTAATTTGTTGTGCCAGTCAGCCAGCGGTGGCACAGTGTTGTTGCAGCGGTGGCTCTGTATTGGCTGGGGTAATTAAATGGGGCTTGTGTGTGTCTGGCCTGTTACCACTGGGGCGGGTGAAGGGGATGAACGATGACCAGGTGGTGGCAGAACGCAGAACCTGTCAGACTAGCTGATGACCGTTTTAATTCTGCTCTGCCTGAGGCTATAATTGATATTTAGCAGAAAGGTTAATTTGCAGCAGTGATCTGTTTAAATTAGAGTAGAGATCTGGAGACCAGGGCCAAGACCTTGCAAGCCACTGGGGACGGTCGCTTGCTGAAGGAATAGACACACACACACACACATGTACACACACACATAGTGGAACTATATCACACACACACACGTAGTGGATAGATTAATAGATTTTAAAGACACACACTCGCAAACACTCAATTATGGATGTTGCAACCAAATGTCAAAATGCTTAGTTATTAAAACACTATTCAAACAACTTAACTTAGTAAAAACATAACTTTTTAGCATTCCATTAACATCTTAGTAACATTTTTATGCATTTATTATATATGCATTTATATATATTGTACAGTTACATCTTATAATGCAGGCTGGAGTAATGATAATAATGTGGTGAGCCATTAGACAAAATAAAAATAATCTCTGTTGTATCTCCTGTCCTGTGTGTCATTGTGTGCAGCTGGTCCTCCCAGTATCAAACAAGGTCAGTTAATGTCATTTCCAGGTGAGCAGTTTCTGTAACGCCACGGCCTGTTTGCATGCATTCAAATCAGTAGAACCTCAAACAAAGATCAAACCGAAGAGTTTTTAGAGCGTCCCTTAGCTCTTTCACCAATCACAGGTCAGGAATGCATCAAGCTGCTTACATCACCACCTACATTTTACTGTTTCAGCAAAAACAGCCCCTTCACCTGTCCTCCGCTCACACGTGACGTTTCTCCTGGGTTTTCATGGACTAATGCTCTGTGCATCACATTATAAGCATTAGATCTGGAAAGATAGAAACACACATACACACACACAGTCTCAAGGTCATGGGTTCGATTTCCCGGGAGCACACAAATTGATTCAGGGTGATTTAAATGCACGGTGACCCAGCTGACAATTTTAGGTTGTGAGAATGTTTCTGTCATGTTTCCATTAATTAATACAAATATTGAACATTTTATTTTGAGTTCTGAAAAGTTCATTTTTTTAGCTGTTGTATTAACAATTAAACAATGTTAATTTAACTTTTTTACTCATTCTGTAATTGTTTTTTAAGTGTTCCAATAACAACATTTTTTTTAATATAGTGTAAAAATGTTCTGTTAATGCTACTATAAGAACATTTTTGATAACCTTCAGAGTAATTTTACAGAACGTTAGCAAATGTTCTGACAGCGTTCCCTGTTGACTGGGAGGTTGCTTTGAATGGAAGTGTCTGTCAGTTAAATAAGTGAGTGATGTGCTTGAGGACACATAAGTACATCATTTCAATGATACTCCAAACAAATGTCAGAAGAGCAAGTTCTTTAGATCAGCACTAATCATAAAGCTCTTGTCCTACTTCTAAAGTGTTATTTCTCTTGCTTTGTCTAGTCTTTGAGTCTTCTGAGCCAAGCTGGAAGGAAAATAGAGGGGCCAGCGGTGAACGCAGCACACAGGAGCAGCTCTAAAGACCGGCTCAGTGAGGTAAGCACAATACAGCGCATGTTTATGACATCACAATAGGACAACCAATAGGATTTAAGAATGGACTTTTGGCCTTTATAGCTAAATGTAGTTGAGCAGTATTTTCGTATAAGCAGTGTCAGCCTTTTTCAGTGCCTTATTCATTGGACGAATTAAACCAGGTAATAGCAAAAACTCTCTGATTGTCAGTTTGACAGTTTGGTTACCTCAATTTAACCTCGCCACTGTCTCTGAAAAAGATTCGCCATGTCTGTCTTTGAGTAATGCAGTGTAGTACTGGAGAGAAAAAACGCACTGGGTGTCGTTCAGGAAAGGGATAGAGGGATAATATGAAGAGGAGACGGGTAATGAGAATTTGTGTCTAATTCCCCAGAGACTCGTTGAATACTCGTCCCTAACTAACGCCTGTCAAACGCACGTCCAAAATCCCCGGCAAATTCGCCCGGATGGATCCGTAACGCGGAGATGGCGAGGCTACGTGCATCGAAGAACTGAGGATGAAGGGGTGGAGGAGATGATGAAAAGAATAAAATGTTTTTAATGAAGAGATTAAATGCGATGCTTAAGCTTTTTGGATTCTGAGGGAAAAACGAGCTTTCCGTCCCCCTCCCACCCTTCACCGCCATCATTTATGAATTTGAGCAAAAGGCTGTTTTTTTTCACAGAAAAAGTCACAGGGAGAGAGGGAGGGAAAGAGAGATACGAGCTCCAGGCAGATAAAAGCGTGATCCAGGCTGACAGTTTTGACAGCAAAAAGCGACAGAACAAGGAACAGGCAGAGAGAGAGGAGAGCAGGCTGAAAGACGGTAGAAAATTGCAGACCGTAAAGGCTGACAGTGCCAGATATGACATTTCCTTCTAATCTCCTGCCAAAGAAATGGTGCTAAAATGCAGAGCGCAATATCCATGTCATCTGCTGGCCTATCTGTCCATCTGAGAGCGAGAGAGAGAAAGAGAGACAGCACGAGATCCACAGAGCCGTTCGTCTGAGTCCCGCCGCATGAGGCCCGGACAGCGGCGCTAACGCTAGCTTTGTAAACAGGATCATCTTTCATCACTGTCACTTCGTTAAATGGTGTAAAAATCTTCCCTTGTGATTCGCTGTACATGCTAATTTTCTTTGCATACCAAATGCGCTTTTCATAGTCACTTCAAAGCCGCGTGTGTGCCGCTAGCTAACCATTTCTGCGCTTCAGAGGCGGATAAAACTGGATTTCTTTCTCGTCGCTAGAGTTGTCAGAAGGAAATGGAAACAAACGAGGGGGGTGGTGTTGTCTTGGAGAAGTGGGGGTGGGCAGGGAAAGATTTCAAACACCGCCAGCGTGGGGCTTTGCCACTTTAGTAGTACATGTTTTCGCTAAGATCTTTTTATTTTAGAGTAATAAATCCACTGGTTTAGCACGGCTTTAATACTTGTGAAGATATGAGAGACGAAGCAGAATGTGTCTTTAGTGTTAATGAATTAATAAGTCAGTATAGACTACAGTAAAAACAGACGTGATGTGAACGAAACCAGACTGGGAGGTTTAAAGTACAATTTGTTAAATTTATCGCGCACAGAAATGTTTAATATCCCACTGGCTGACTGAGGGACAGTCGTATTATAAACAGCAGTACAACAACATTGGACCAATGACAATTTGAGAGTGATGTATGGCCATGTGTGATGCTCGCTGTCACAGTGCTAGGATGTTGTGGTTACTAAGAGGTTGTTGTTAAGGTGTGGTGCTGATAGTTTTTAGCACGTTGCTATGTGGTTGCAAGGCTGTTTTGGGTGGTTGCTAGGGCGTTGCTATATGGTTGTCTAGAATTTTTTTTGCCCATTTTTTTTTATCCACCAGGCAGAAATTATATGTTCAGTATCTAGAAAAGAAACAGGGCATTCAACAGCTCAACAATCCAAACATTTGGAGGTACCATTTATAGTACAACCAGTTTAATACTTTTAATAATAAGTAACAGTATGCAAGGAGCATAAATTATAAAGAATAATTTTTTGCTAAATGCTTAAATGTAATTTTATTTTCATCAAGTTAAATATAGCATTTCTTCACATGATGCAATTGTAGATTGAGCCTTTTTGTTTTTATAGCTGCCCACAGACACCCGGCAACACCCACAGCATCTCAGCCGTCCGTTCGCTCGCTGGCTTCATGCTCCGCTGCATTCCGATTGGCTCCTTTTCATCCTCTGCCCTGTCTTAACCAATAGTCTGCTACGTAGCTAAACACTCTGTCTCCTCCCACTTGTCACTATATCTGGTGGGGCTCAAACACCGTCGAGCTTTAAAGAGAGGGGGTCTGAAACCGGATAAAGAAGTGGGTTCACCCCCATTTATTTTTAGAGAGGTTGTTTGGTTAACCCCAAAACAGCTGCTGTTCCGCTCACCCCATCTCTCTCTCTCCCTCTTTCGCTTTCCCCTCATTCTCTCTCACCCTGCATCTTAATCCTTTTTTGAAGTCCTAAGTGCTAGGAATCCATTGAGTGCTGTGTATAATGGCTTTTAAAGGAGCGTGTTTAGATGTGGCCCGGCCCCATGGCTTATGAACCGCGGATGGTGTAATGGATTTTTTCTCCTTTTTCGGAGCACTAAATCCAACGCATTGTTCCTCATTATCATTTAAATAAGGCTCCCTTTCAAGTCGGAATGTGGCAGTGTGAATGAACCAGGGCATTGTGTGGCTAACTCTACAAATTTTCGGCCTCCCAGTGAGATTTGTGCCCTCCTCTCTCTCTCCATGTTATGCCCCTCCACTCTTTCATGAGAGAGAGAGAGAGGGACTTAAAGAGGAAGGTTCTGGAAAAATGTTTGAATCCTGCCGTGCCGCCTTTCCGGTTTTCTCAGGAACGCTTCCCTAATTGTCACAGTGGGAATTTGTAGTGAGTGTGAGAGAGAACAGTTGAACTGATAAGGGTTAAAGCCCTGCAGCAGGTGTGTGTGTGTGAGTGTGTGTGACTGAATCCTGTGCAAGGACAAAATTGGTCTTGCGGAAAAGTCACCCCCTGAGACAGAGGGAGAAATTGCCAATCGCACGGAGGAAACAGGCAAAAAGAACTGGAAAGATTTGGAGATTGGTATTCAGGTCTAGTCTTGTACTGGGATAAGAAACTTGTCTTCTAGTCTTGCTCTTAGATTGCTGTAACAGACTATATTTCTCTCATCTGAGCCATTGATGGGGAATTTTATCCACAGAAGACTACTGTGGGATTTGCATCACGTCTCAGCTTGTTTCCTAAGCCTTTAGTTATCCTTGGATCATATTATGAGGTTATGGAATGATTATGTAAATTCAGTTTTTGAAGTATGTTTTAAGTGATTTATATTTCAGTTCAACACCCTGCCTTTAAAAACGTCTGCCCAACTAACCTTTTAGTCTTTAAGGGTGTTTCCCTAAAAACTTAAAAAATGTTATTTTAAAAGTTTAATGAACATTCAAGATATCCAGTGTTTGTTATATTATTGCTTGGGTATAAGAACGTTTGTTTAAAACTTTCATTTGTTAATGTTTTTAAAATGTTACACTAACAACTTAAAATATTTTATATATAATGTTAAAAAAGGCCTGCTAACGTTATGGTAAGAATGTTTTAGGATAACTTTCAGAGAACATTTAGAGAACAATAGCCAGCGTTCTGTAAACATTCTCTGTTAAACATATCTTGCCTATACATTGGCTAGCCGCCAGTCTCTGTGCTTTATCAATCAGATTAGTTATAACAATGAGCAGCTACAATGGAACATTTTTAGAGCATTTTCAGCTAATGTTCTCCAGAAGCTCAAAAATGTTCCTGCATGTTTATTTGTTTTCACCTGGAATAATATATATAATCATTTTTCATTTGTTAGTGGAATGTTTTAATGTCACAGAATTATAAAAAAGTTAATAATTAATGTTCTTGAAATAAAATGGTAACGTTAATACAACATATACAAAACTGGACATTTTGATTGTTCCATTGCTTGTTAACATTTTTAATGCTTAATGAAAACGTTACAGAAACATTCTTAGCCTAAAATTGTTTAGCTGTGGAGCTAGACTTTGAAATGAAGAACATTTAGACTGTACTTCTTTGTTGTTTGATAATGGCAGAGTTTCTTTATTTAAAGCATCTTTGCAGTGCTAACTGTGGGTTAGCATAACAAACAGTCTGTGATTAGCGTTTATCTTGCTCGACTGCACCTCAGTGATACAACAGGATTAGAGTGACAACAACTTAAAATAACTTGCAAGTCTTTGACTACATCCCTTTACTATGTTTGTAGAAATACAGATAGTTTTGTGAGGGCCTTTACGTTGTGTGTGGACTGTTGTGGTGCGTGAAGATCGTTGAATTATTTCCTTTGGCGTTCAGCAGTGTTGTTGTTTTTCATGACAGTTCCTTTGGTTTATTTTTATCTTGAGAAAGACTTAGCATTCATCTTTAAGCAAACATTTGGAAGTCATAAACTACGTTCAGAGTTCCTCGCAGTTGTTGACGACTCATTCAAACAGCCCTCGACTGTTCAGAAAGGTCCCACGTATAAATCTGACTCTGAGAAAGAGTCTGTCACGACAAAATAAAATACTTTGGTTCCCCTTCATTTGGCGGAAACTGACGGGCTGATGCAACAGCATGGAAAATGGATGCAAACGCTGAGTGTCTTGAGTCTGATCTAAAATGTCATTTCCTTTGTGATGACAATCCATGACAAAGTTCTAGGAAATGATGTAACCAAGTCGATGTGTGTGTCTCTGCTCTCGATTTGCAGAGTAAATGCCAGGATTTTAAGATGAATGTCAAGTATGAATTAACAACTTGAAATGTTAGCTTAAAATTTTATTTGCCATGTATAGGACTGGGTTTGTGTTAGATGTCGTTTGAAACCATCTGTGATAAGGACATGACTGACATGTTTTGTGGCTTTTTAAGGAAAAACTCATTTTTTTCTTAATTTTTTTTAACTTTTCACTTAATGGTTGGAAACGAGACATAAATCCCTTTGATTTACATTAAGGAAAGACCTGAGCCAAATCTATGTTGAGAGAAGATGATTATAAAGAGCCTCTAGGTTTGATTTGGACCAATAAGCAACCACCCTTCACACCCTAGCAACCCCATAGCAATGCACAAAAACACTCAGAAAGCCTTAGCAACTGCAGAACAGCACCCTGGCAACCATGTAGAAGAAGCAACCCTCTAGCATCACAACGTGAGTTTTGCAAAAGCAAACGTCTAATAATTTACCTCATTTTTACTGCAGGAAGAGACCATAGACACAGTTTTTCTAGATTCACTTTGGAGGCATTCAGCTAAAAACTTGATTCTGTTGAGATAATCCCAAGGTCTCGCTGAAAAGAAGAGGCCTTGGGCAGCCAGACCAATTTGTCTTGGGCCATATTGTGCCAGTGTCACACGGGTCACATGTTCATATCAGATCTATCTGTTTTGTGAGGGAGGGAGAGAGAGAAAGAGAGAGAGAGAGTAAAAAGGTATGTCATTAGGCGAAGGAGAGGAATAGAGGGTGGGGAAAAGGTTAATGTGAATATTGATATTAAAGTGCTAGAACTTCATCATGTGTCTGTCATCTCACAGTATCTCTCAAAGGTCAACGCTGTTCTCTCTCTCTTTCTCTCTCTCTCTCTCTCCCCCAGAGCTCCACTCACTCTTTGTCAGGACGAGGGTACTCGGTAAGTGACATTTTTACGCTCTGCGGTTTTACGGCAGAATTACAGTATCCTCTCCTAGCGTTTATGGCCCCGGCAGCGGACATTTTAATTATGTTAAACAGAGAAATGGTGGAATCATGATATTAAGGGCATTACTCTTGGGTGACTGACTGATTAAATGGTGAAAGGTGTCCCGTTGCACCTTGGGTAAATGAGCCTTTCTTTATATTTATGACCATTTTATTTTCAGTGGTTGGGCAGTTTAAAGTGTCACTGTCGACATCTTTTTCTGCGTCTGCCGCAGTCATTGGTCAAGGATCGTTTCTTTTGCTGCTACTCTGTATTAATAGGTTCCCTTTTAAGGCCGAAACATCGTCCGTGCAAGTATGCAGAGCAGAAATCGCTTCTGTTAATGTAAAGTGGTTTTCGCTAGTGTTCATGTTGCTGCTGTTGCCACAGGGGCCGCTACTGTTTAGCATAGTGTAGCATTATAAACTTCCTCTTCTTCTATGGTGATTTTTTTCATATAGGGTCATGAAAAATCAACCAACATAGAGAGTTTCCATGCTAAGCTAGTCATTTATATATATAATTTGTGTTATTTGTGTTCTCATAAACCACATATTCAAACACACATACACACATGTTTTTGGTTTAGACTACAAATAAATCACATTTTACAAACATAGGCTAATAATCTACTTTTTTAAACAAACCTTTCCACTTTTTATTCACAGATAAATATATTACACACAGAAATAACTTCCTCTCAGAGCAGACTGGTTTTTATTTTGCATTTAATAGCATGTGTGTGCTGTTCTTATGAGTGAGGGTGTGTTTGGAAATGAAAGGGAATCGTTCTATTATTGATTTAGTGTTCTCATTCTAAAGATAATCATATTCTCTATAAATATATTTTCAGGAGCTCTTTGTTGGAAAATGCAGATGCACCCTTGACACCGAAAGGGGGGGATGCGACGCACACCCTTGTGAAATATTAAAAAAAGCAGCAGTGCATTTTAAATGCTAAATTCCTGCAGAGATGTCAAGCAACATGTCACAAGATCACTGTTTATGCGTGACAGAAAACCCACTTTTCATCAGATGCTCAAGTGTTGGTGTTTGCGCGCACGCTGGCAGACGTATACTGTGACATTTCCTGTCACTTCACAATGTCAGCAACGGTTGCTACTGTATAAACCACTGCTTGTTTATTTCATATGTTTTGTCAGTATAAGGAGATGATAGTTTAAAGGTTTCACTGTCGTGAAGTTCAGTTTTTAACATCTTTTATTGCGTCTGGGACAAAAAACAGTTGGTTTAAGATGGTTTAATTATTTGTTGTTAATGCAAAAACAGTAGCAAGCATAGAAAGAAACAGTTGTGTAGCATGCCGCTAACTCTGAAAACCAGAGCATGATGTTCGTTTTGTTATTTTTGTCAATGACTTGAGGTATTTCCCCAAGACAACAAGATACAATATACTCAATCTTTCACTTGTCATGTTATTTTTTTCTCAGTGAAAAGTAGAGCGTGTTCAGCCGCGGTCCCTCATGGCGACACCCAGACATGGACGTAAAAAGAGAATCTCTGTGGAGAGCCTGTGGCGTCCGTAAGCTCTGACTGTCATATCGGTTTATGTCGAGAAAACATGACCGAACAAAAGCAAAGCTTGTTCTCCATTTTACATGAGGGTGAGAGTGAGGTTCAAAAAAGGGAGAAAGTGAAATGAAAGGACTAAAAGTCAGAATAAAACAGGAAGTTTTATGTTGACACTTTTTTCAATCAAATCTGGTTAAGTGTTGTCAGGGGCCTATGGCCTTAAGTGTGTGTGTGTGTGTCCATAAGATTACCAACTCACTAAATGCTCTAGGCATACATTTGTGTGTTTTCTTGTTTAAGTGCTTGAGTCAGTTATCTTCAAGAATTCAAGGCGCTGTGTTACGGTCAGGGACCCCCGGGGGCCACTCAGACACTTCACGTTGTGTTGGTAATCATCTGCACCAAGTGAAAGCGCTAACGGCTAACACAGGGATGTGTGGAGAGAATGATGGAGTGAGATTTAGCCCGGCGACTAGATAAGTGGGCCACCGCCTGGCAAGTTTGTGTTTGGTCTCTGTTGGTGGCTGCTTATGCTAGGCTAGTTATAAAATCAAAAAATCTGACTTTATTTCAATTAGATGAGACACATTCTAAGACATTTTTAAATGTTGATAAATGCACATAAACATAAAACACAAAAAATTAGGTTATGGACATTCCAGGAATGCTAAAAATATCATTTTTTAATGTTTTTGTTACTTACATTAAGGGAGCGTTAGGGTAATGTTCTTACAACCTACAATTGCTAGCTGGGTAAGCAAGACCAAGCAGAGATCTGCCTCATTTTCAGGTCTAACATGAAAGACAACCAGCAAATGCTGTTTGGACTTAATGATATACTGAGGCAGGGATGATTGTAATCAGCGGCGCTTCAGGACTGACACACACATGAACTAAAATGACATGAACACAATCTTTATCTTCTTGTCATGGATGAAACACCTCCATTCTGCACCATACGCCCACCAATGTTCAGATCTATGGCACCTGCAGGCTAAGGCACCACCTACATGGAGAACAGAGGTTACCTCAGGCGAAGAACTTATGTTATGTGGCATTCATGGGAGAAAAAGTGTTTCTGGTTAGTGATGTGGAATAGATTGATGTTTAAGTTTCCTTCCTGGAGTTTCCTGGAGTTCTTTGAGAAGATAAGGTATTTTTAACCTGAGGAATCCACAATCATAGATTAAATGTTTGATTCAGTCAAAGATCTGATGGAGTTCAGACAGTATTACATTTTATTGTGTGGAGAAAACTGTAAGCTATGAGAGGTTGTGTATTGGAGTGATTTACTGTGGTTAAGGGTGTGGAACAGGCTATTGGCTTTTGAGGCTAATTTCATAAACCTGTCCATCCTGCCACCTGTCTTATTTATTAGAGTTTGATTGGCTGTACAGCTTTTGACATCAGCAATGAAACGACAAAGTGTCTCTTCCTTTAAAGGCTAACACAACCTGTTAATTTTTGTTTTTGCACAAATATGTTGCCTTTCTTTATTTGTATTTAATGTTGTTTCTTCCTCACTGTCCGTGATGCAATCTGAGACCCAGCAGCTGAGGAGCACTAGACATGTTCTCATGCCAGCCCTCCGGTTCTGTTGAACAAGAGTCCAGTGGACAGCGCAGTGGTAATAGTTTGATGCTCTGACAATATCCTGCACTTTGTGTGTGTGTTTGTCTGAGGGGTGTGTTTCGGGGTAAAAGCCATATTTGTTTATCGCAGTGTGCGGCCCGCTGCACAGCCCCGGTTCTGCTTCTTCCTTCACACCGGGAAAACTGGGCTGTTGCTGCTAGCAACAGATAAAAAGTGCTGTTAACCTCAGCAGGGTTTCAACACATCAGTCACACGGGAAGATAAAGGTAGAAGCATCAAGGCCTCACACACACACACACACACACACACACACACAGATATTTGGTCCCTTCATGGAAGCTAAGATGAAACACACACTAGCATAGTCCAAAAGCTAAACATAAAGAAGTTTCTGAGATGAACCGACTGAATGGGAAACTAAAAACGTTTTTCTCGGGTCACACAACAGTGTAAATGCAGCGCTGGAGGTTTTCTGTTTGAATAGAACCTTCATTTTGACCTTGGACTTTTTTCTTAAAGTGGAGATGGGCCTTTTCTCTCTCTCTCTCTCTCTCTCTCACTCACACACACACACACATTGGTTTAAAGCAGAAAAATGAAAGGGATATGTGAGCGCAGTTCAGATGTTGGGAATTAACAACTAATTGCTTTTCCTGTTTAAGCTTTCACTCCTAATGCTGTTTAGGCTTTAATTATTCATGGTTGTGTGGTCCGGCATGCTTTCTGAATTAAGCTCTACAAATGAAAATATGACTGCGATGATTGTGCCGGGCTCCGGCTTATTATGCATCTCGCAGATTTAACTTAATGCATATTTAAAAGGCTCTTTCTTCAGCCTGTTTCAAAACAACATTGGGTTCTCATTATGACATCATCAATTAAGACATCATTTAGACGGCATAAGAAAGTCTTTTTGTTTGGCACATTAATCACTGTTGTTATTATTTATATTTTGATGCATTTTCTGTTATGCATTTTTCAGTTCTACTCATTGTTTCTGAGTGTTTCTACCCATCATTTGTTTTTAGTAGACCGTGAAGCAGGTCACAAAATTCCATAGACTTGCTGAAGACAGAACCTGAGATATCTAGTGAGCAAACATGATAGAGAATTTAAGATTGGGCCAGTAAACAGCACCAGGAATCTCTAGATAACACATAGCCACGTGTTAACAAACTCTGACAGCACTGTGTTGTTAACAGGAAGTATTAATTGTGTTTTGTTTTTGTATCTGAGGTTGTCAGATGTACTGTCAGATGTACTATAAGATCAGATATATTTAAAAAGTATATTTTCTAATTAAAAACAGCCAGTAATGTTTTACCTAACATGCAATAATTTGTCTGCAGAGCAATACTCATTGCACCAAACAACTTTATATCTTTATTTTTTGTTTTATTGTTGACAAATTCGCAGACCCTCTAACAAGCTGCAATAGCGGCGCGTTTGTAAGCGCCACACAAATAGCAACAAAGGTAAATTGCTGCGCTACGTTATATGTGCTGTTGCTCAATCAGGCTTTAATTACACATTGCCTCCGCCTCCAATAGCATTTAACAGAGACTTGAATGTCTTAATGAGGAGCGTAATGAACACTGAATGTTTGGCTCTTCCCTGCGTATCACCCACAGTTTTATAGACTGTTATAAAATACCATTTGCATCAGCAAATTACAACGGCTCCATATCATTATATAAAAACGACCCCATCATAAATTAAACCTCCAATTACAAACATCTATCTGTTGGGAGAGAAAACGAGCGGTGTGGTTTTTATTCGTTCACAGAGCCAGAAGTGAGGGATGCCAAGCACCTTTGTAGATTATTCTCCATGGAGGCATTTATTGGCTTTATTGTTTGGCTGTCTGCTCTCTCCTGACAGAAACGAGGAGCTGCGTTAAAAGCTCATTATAGACGTGCAGCACAGCCAGACCGAGGAAACCTCCAGTTGTCCGGTCTGATGTTGGGCGTCCGTTCCTGTGGATGCTTTTGGATGTTAAAGGAAAAGTTTGTACAAAAAGAAACATTCAGTGATCAATCTCAAGTTGTTTTAAACTTGTGCTGTTATGGTTTTGATGCAGGAAACATGAAAGATGTTTTTTATGCATAAGTCATATGAACGATGTTTTCATTGTATGACAAGAGCTACATAATAATTCTTTAAATATTTCTACCTTCTTCCCAAAAAAGAACAGCATTCTGGTTTCGCAATGACAAGAGTGTGAGGTAAAAATGGCTTAATTTTAATGTTTATATGCACCAAACGATAAAAACGTACAATATCAATCCCTCAAACCACAAACTCCTCACGTTCTAGATGTTTGTATGGTTGCTTTGTAAACACAGAACGCTAGTTCAGATTCAAATGCACTGGGTGTTAATGTGAATCAGAAGCGAACTCTTTGCAGTCCAATTCAGGTTCACACCTCCTCTCTGTTCCCTCTCTTTCTCTTTCCCTCCTCCTCTTCCTCTTTTCTGTGTGTAGTTTCTTCTCCCTCTCCACTGCAGTGTGATTACACAGGAAAAGGGGCTCTATAAATCATGTGGATTTATAGCGCTATAGTTAATAACGCAGCTGTGGGCGTATAACACGGTTCTCTCAGGTGTCTTAAATGCCCGGCGCCCAGAACACGTCAGCGGTCCGAACGCCCCGCAGGGAACTGGAGCACATTAAAACTGGCTCATTATCAGAGCAGAACCGACATTTAACATTGAACTACCTTATCATTTTAACATTGCCTCAACCTCATCCATTAGGTGAGATGTAGTTGGACAAAGAGCATTTTTATATTAAACCTTCTGGGTCAGTTGCTATATAAGTTTTATTTAAGGTGTATATATAATGTGCATACGAGACACAGATAGCAGAGCACATATTATATATTTACATGCTGTTTTTTCCTTTATAAAACTTCACTGCGTATTACATACAGTGCTATTAGTGAAACAGGCTTGAATATTTTATATTGCATATTGTATATTATAAGTTATGCTCATATTGTATATTATAAGTTATGATCAGACTTCATTGGTTTGAAAAATGTTTGAATAACCAAGCTGTGTTAAAAAACTGTATGTTAAACTATCCTAGAACTTTCAAAATAACATTTAATGCTTTTGTTACTGACATAAAATGTTTCTGCAACCTACAAACGTTAGGCAGGTAGTTGTTAGCTGTGATGTCGTTTAGCATGTGAAATACTGGCAGCGTTCTGTTGTAAAGATATGCTCGTTTTGTTAATGAACTTCTGTGTGCCTTTAGAGCGTCTTTGTTCTCCTCAGTGCTCTGTGATCTCTGTGTTTGACACGCTGTTTCTCGTCACAGTCTCACAGGAAATACCTGTGCTGCCGTCTGCCTCGCTTCAGCCTGAGAGCCATTGCCAAATCTCTGCGTGAGGGGCGGAACAAAAGCTTTCTCTGAACAAAAGCGCTCGAGGCGTTTACAGACCTCCTCTGCTGTGCTACAAAAGACCCGCAGGCCCTACAGAACCCTGAGAGCCGTACTGCCACCCAAACAAAGGCAGAAATTAAGCAGCGCTCGGAGCGATACGGGCTCTTACACACAAGCTAAAATGTTTCTTTTATAGCTCTAGTGGGTTTCAACATGGCGTCTCGCTCCCGAGGGCGGGAAACTGCTCTAACTCCCGCTTTTTGTCAGGGCTCCGGGGAGGAAAGTTGTATTTCATCATCCTCCTTTTTTTTCCCCTCCTTTTCTTTCTTACCTGAGATTTTCACACCTCTCGTAACACTTCCTGTGTTAGTTTTATTAAGAGCTGTAAAGGTTTAGGATTGTAGCCTTCTGAAGGTGTTATGAATATTTTTGCAGGTGTAGATTTTCGCTCATGCCAGAATCGTTCTTGTCTGGAGGCTTTGATGTTTGGCCACATTTAGAACGTCTTGTGTTTCCATCATGACGTAAATCTGAAGTGCTTTCTAAAACACACACATTTTATGGGCATTGTTTGCAGTGTATTTCCAGTTAAAGGTTTAGACACAGTTGTTTTTTAGTTAGTGATTTTTGTTTTAGTAGTTACATGTTAAATGATTCTTGTTATTCTGAAGTCTTATGCTTCAATGCCTGAAATGTGTTTGGTAGATAAATTATATATAGATTTTTTCCTTATGAGAAACACTTATATAACTTATACATATTCTTATATTTTATATAACTGTAGAACTTATATTATTCCATTGTTTTAATTATACTCTTTTTCTTATAAGTGAACAAATGCAACTGTAATGTGACATGTTTGGCCTATAAGTGAGTTTTAATTTAAGTCTCACAAAAAATATTTGCAGACCATGTTCTGCAGTTTATGATCATTTATGTGACAAATTAAGATCCAGAGAACATTTGCCTCTGGTTGTTTCACACCAAAATCAGCTTGTTTTTGTGTGTTGCTTCTCTCATGTTTTTGTTTATGCATTCCCTCATCAGCTGCTTTTGTCCTTTTTTGCTTTTCTCCTGCATTTCTGGCATTAGTGATCAGATTTACTGAGGGTGTTTGTTACCAGTAGCTGGTGTTTGTTCTTGAAACGGCTGTTTAAGAGACGAGGACCTCTGAGAACTTCTGTAGACTCACGTGAGAAACGTCTTACACTGGTCGTTCGGAACAAGAGTGAATGGAAAAAGTTAGAAAGAGACATTGTGTGCTAACAAAACTTTTGTGGTTTTAACACTCCCACTATACACCCTCACCTAACCTTCTCTGTGGCTTTGCCTCAGGCTAACGGTTGCACCCCAACAGGTACAGCCCAGATTTCCTGTAGCACCGCTAGCATGTTTTTGCTTTTGAGACGTCTTCACACATATGAAACACCTTACAGTAACCGCGCTGGCTTTAAGTTCTGCACTCTCCGTGTTCTTCACTCCCTGGACAACAGGAGAACCAGAGAAGTTCTTGCTGTGGAGCAGTGTCCCAGCCCGGTCTGTGCTACGTGCGCCTCTTCATGTCTGTTAGATCTCTCAGATTGTGGAGGCGTTTGAGTGTTTACTGAAGAGGTTATCATGTCCTTGTTGCAGAAATGGAGCAGTTTTGCAGGCCTGTCCCTAAAGCAATTCGGCTAAAGATGATTCTAACAGATTTAACAGTCATTTGTTTTGAGGTAAATTGTTAGCAGAGGTTAGCAGGAGTGAATTATGATTTACACAGTAAATAGTGATTTGTGTGTTATTAGTGAAATGTTCAGGTTGTGTGTGTTTGTGTAGCGTGAACAAAACCTATTAGTACTGTAACATAAATATTATAATTACGCTTATGCAATATGATGGATTAAGGTCATTTCTGGTAATGTTTTCCAACTGTCTCAATGTCAAAATGACCCAGTTTGTGACCCATGCTGGCAAAATGAGTCGAATTCACACAGGCTAATTATCAGCTACAGGGACAACATGTGAAAAATGTTCAGTCTGGTTTAATTTGAGGTTGTAACAAAAATGAGTTTATTAAGTGATTTTACTGCTACAAATAACAGTTAAATATTTAAATAATCTTTATTTGTATGTTGGTGAAGCTGCCGAACTCCTTTGTTTTGATAAAAAAAACTTAGAAAAATGCTGTTTTTCTACTTTCTTCTCAATGGCACTTCAGACATTTGTTTGTCTGATTAAAAACAAATCCTAAATCATTTTTAATCATATATCCATCATATTTTTTAATGGAGAATGTGAAAATAACAGGAACTCTTGGAATTATAAAAACATGCTCTTTGCGACTCATTTTGCCAGCACAGACAAACTTATTATTTATTGTTTTGTCCATTTACTCACATTTACATTCACTTGGTTTGAACATATCATTAGAAATTCTAGTAACTGTGTGTTGATTTTAATTGTTGGCATTTAGATGAGTTAAGCGTTTGAGTTTACACTAGATTTCAGACTGTCCACATGGTGCATTTCAGCTCAGAGACCAGACTAACTTTCTCCTGCTGTGTTATTAATACAGTCTAGGACTCCTGTCTGCACGGAAGTGCCCTTATCCTAATGAAAACCACTATGCAGAAGGACTCCTATAGCTAAATCTGCCCCTCTCAGAGGGAGACCCTCCGTATAAAGGTGAAGCCTGGCTTAAGCACTTCTAAACTGGCTTATCAAAACAAAATTACCACCTCGCATCCCTCTGAGATCTTACCAACGGCTCCACCAGTGTCATTTATGAAACGTATAGTCCATACATAACAGAATTACCCCCAATTAAAAGTCTCCAATTATTATTGGCTCAGAGTCACAGGACACCCTGGGACGGCCAATCAGGTGCTCTCAGACACACTGCAGAGCATCCTGGCTCCGCTCAGATTCATTACACCAGCCAGATGGGCTGAGAATTAGATTCCAACTCCCCCTACAGAGAGAGATGGGTAGGAGGAGAATGAGATGCTGGGGAGGGAGAGGAAAACTAATGGTTTTTGTTTTCATTTACATTGCAAGTTATTACATTTTAATGTAACACCTCTGGGACCCAGGAGCATTAAATGGCTGTTGTTGAGTAATGGAGTCTAACTGCCGGTGAATGCAGGGGGAGAAATGAAATTAGCGAGCACAGCAATTTGGCACAGTGATTATGGGCTCCGCAGAGGCACTTTCTGGTGATTTAAGAATGCTAACATTTAAGCATGTCAGATCTCATTATTCTTCAAGGTTAAATCGAGCTGCTTCCAAGGGGATGCGGCGGCGAGATTGGAAATAACTTTCTGTTTCCTTTTTTTTTTTTTAAATATTTGCTTATTTAAAGCAGACGTATGTTTCTTCTTGTAACAATAGCAATTGTTTTCAAACAGGTTTTCCAGAACGTTCCCCAGCCGCTCTGCCATTGGTGAGGGAGAGATCGCTCTGAGAATTCTACCAATAAGATGATGAGTTTTGGATTAGTGATTGTGTTGTGTTCAAAATCAGTGTTTTGGATTTGATGCTTTCTTCTCATTCTTCTCAGAACGATGGCACACAGTTCTCAAGTACAGCAAAGCATTTTTCGTTTTTCTTATTTATTTTCAAAAACAGTTTTCCTCCGTGCAATTGCCAGCGCAGCATCTTTTGTCCTCTATACACCGCTGTCTGCCGCACACATCTGCCTTTATCTGATTACTCGCCACAACAATGCTTTACTCTTCCTCAAGCCAAACAGAAAGCGAAGGGCCATAACAAAACAGAAGCGCTTTTTCCATTATAGTGCGTCAAATCCTTTTAAAGGTGTTTACCCACTAGGCGTTTTGTCACCCTGTAACTGAGGGGCTCAGCTGGAAGAGCGAGTCGTCGTGGGGATAATAAAGGACTTTAGAGCAGCGAGAATGCAAATGCACTTACTGTAACTCACTGCGATCAATCCCCAACGCGGCTCCGCCAACCAGACAGATGGGTTCTGCTTTTATCTCCATCCATTCAAGGCTGCAGAAATCAAAACAGAGCATTTGTTTCAGAGGAGAGAGAGTTTCTCTGTTGTTGTCTCTTGGGGGACTTAGGTCGACAATCATGTAAAAAGAATGAGACTTTTTTTGTATCAAAGTGTTTCACTCGCTGCACTGTAAATGAAATTGTAGTTAGTCAGAATTGGTAGGTGGCCATTGTTGCAGATAGTTTTGAAGATGTATGTTGTTTTCAGTGTTAAAATGCTTTCTGCTATTGTTTGTAAAAATGACACTAGAAATCATTAGTCGGTTGATTAGTTTTGTAAATGTTAACATTGTAGCGTTTTGCAAACATTACTCAGTTTGTTTCAGCATCTCAGCCAACCCAGCATAGCAACATTGGCTCAGCCAATCGCATGAGTTTAGCTATTAACTGTTTGCTCAGCCATTGGCAACTGAAGAGTGTTTTAAAATGCATTTTTTCTGCTGATGGCACAGAATTGTATTGACTTAAGTACACCAGCCTAAAATAAGAACCTGTATATATTACCTGAAAACAATTTACTGTGTGCAGGATCTCACATCATAGCTCTCAAAATGTCTCAAGCGTGTTTTACAAATACACTTTTATTTAGTCTTCAAAGGCTTCAGCAGACGTCACAAGTTACGCTAGCACCAAAACATGCATGCTTGAATCTAGACTAAACCAAAAAGCTTGTTACTCTTTTTCCTTATTTTCCTACCACTGTTGATGGAAAGGAATACTTTAAATATCTCTCTCTTTCATAACAAACAAGTGAACATTTGTGAAGAACATCAGATGTTGCAACGTTCGTTTTATAGTGATAAAGAACGAGAGCGTATCAGCAAACAGCAGGGCCTTGCGGTTTGGATCCTGGAGGGCCACGTCCATCAAACACACCTATACTTGTAAATCCAGGTCTTCTTGCTTGAAAATCACAGGGGTGTAGGAGCATTTTTGGTAATAAACTCTTGATGATTGTCTTACAGGTATCAAACTGAGTTGCCCTTGCATGCATGTTTACTTGAGAGTGAGATAAAACAGATATTTCATTGATATTAGTGATAATGTGGACTTGTTTAACGGATCATTCGAAATCACCCTTGAGATGATGTTGTAGTTCCATTTGTTCTGTTCCTCATCTTGTATTTATTGTCTCTCAGTGTTCTGGAGGCCTTGTAATTCTCAGAGCAGTGAGATAGAATTATCGAATTAACTTCAAATTGCTCGCTCACCCAAAACAAAAGCTCTGTGTCCCTTAAAGATCTCACATCTGTTCTGGAATTTGGTGTGGCAAAGTCGATTTCTCTCTTTTGCTAATGTGCCTTATCAAAGCCACGGGTGCAGCCGCGCGACCCGTCACGCTAAAGCCCCCGTGACAGTCCTGATGGAACGGTCCGGGCCCGGTGCGGCCAGTCAGGCCTAATGCATCTGGAAAGAGGCTATAGGCATGACAGAGATGAAGACATGGAGACAGACTGAGAACAAGAGGCGAGCTGGGAGACCAGAGGCAACGTCTCTCTGCTGATGTCCAAGTACAAAGCAACACAAATCTTGTATCCTTATACAAATCCTTGCAAAACAGCTAAAACCAGCCTAAAATGTCTTGACTGGTTTCCCAGCCTGGTTAAACTGTTTGTTGGCTGCTTTTAGGAGGGCTTTTGGCAGTTTCAACAGCTTGAACGGTTTTAGAGAAGATTAAACTTAAGATGTTTTGTAACAGGGTAATTCAAAAATCTGCTATTGTCTCAAAGCATGGAATAAACCTGAAGTCCTTAGGACATCAGGTAGGGCAGGTTAAAAGGGTTTAAGCTGTGTGTGTGTGTGATAGATAGATAGATAGATAGATAGATAGATAGATAGATAGATAGATAGATAGATGTTATTTTTTGTGTTTGCATAAATAGCCATTAAACTATATAAACAAATCAGTCTTATAATCACAGAGAAAGAGGAAAGCACAAAAACAACAAACCATCAGAGGAGAACGAAACAGAAACGGGGGAAAAAAACTGTGAAAAACTGTTTCCATTGTGGGTTTGAGTATTGACAGCTGTGTGTAGTTTGTCGCCTCGTCTGAAACCAACCGCCCCCCTCTAAGTGAAAAACGTCCCACCACAAGATAAGGCGATAGGCACACACACTTGTTCCCACACGCAGATAGCAGTTTGGCCTGATGCTATCACACCTGAGAGAGAGAGAGAGAGAGAGAGAGATGAAAGAGCAAACAACACATAGCCTTTCCTTTGTGCTCTGCAGTGAACGTTTAGAAAATACTTTGAGATCAGTATGTTCTTTAAGTCTAGTTTTAAATATAAAAATCAGATGTCTGTGTATATATCTGTACTTAAGTTATCTGTTATAATTGCTTTAATTGCATCATGGCATTATGTCTTAACAGTAGACAGCAGAGCTTAATCTGAGTCTGGTTTATGGATCAGAAATGGCAAGTTCCTTTGAGACCCCTCAACACTGCGAGACCAAATGCTCATGTTGATATTGTTGTAACCACAGAGAGACCACACAACACCTGCCGGTGGGAGACAGGTTAAGCTGTTCCCCCTTCAAAACACACACACACACACATTCAGGGGTCTGGCATATGAGTCTTTTTCCACGTAGGCACTGTCAAAACCAGAAATAGCCCAAAAGTTCAGCCCTCATGAGAGGAGATGTGGTACACAGCACAGATAGCATCAGCTAGCCCTGAAATTGATACTTCCCTCTGAGTGGAACAAGTCTTGAACAAATTGTTTGGTTTGTGTGTGTGTGTGTGTGTGTGTGTTTGTTTGTTTGTTAGTTTGTATGCTGATTCTGACTGACAAAACAGATAATAATGAGAGACTGTGTTGTGGCCAATCGTATTTGGTTTTAGTTATTTATCTGAGACTGGTAAGAAGGACTGTTTATTTGCAACCAAAAAAGTTTGTTTGTTTGTTTTTGTTTTGGCTACATTTTCAGGACAGGCACCATGGTGAAGTTTTTGTTTAATGGTAATGCCATCTTATTGTTTGATGTACCATTTAAATATCATGATATTATAATATTAATCATTCAGTTCCACGGTCTATATCTATGATATTATTATTTACCATAGTGTTATCATCAGTGTCACCACTGTTTTCACTAGTTTTTGTAGAAAATTACTTTTTTTTCCCAACTAGCTTAAACTGGAATTATGCTAATATAAAACACGCTTGTCCTTGTTTCTGCGTTTCGGTGTCTGGGTGTTCATCTCTACGACTTTTGTCTCTTTCTAGAATCAGTCAATTTAAAACCACTTTATCCACGATCTTTGTGGTTAATGAAGGAAACATTTGCCACGAGAGCCAATGAGGCGTCTCCTCACATTAAGACTATCTCTGTCTAATGTGATCCCTTTGGTGTTCTTAAATGAGCAATGAACATTTAATAGACTAGTCGAAGCTGTTCGCCGGTTGGGCCTCAGTCGCTGGATGACAGAACAGAACACTTATATATACATACATATTATACATACATATATAATATACAGGCATACTAATACAGATTATATAGGGTATATATACAGTGTTTGTGTGTGTGTGCATATATATTAAATGTTATATACATGTATATGTATATATTTACTTTTATATACAATTATATTTACAATTTTTTTATAGATTGTTTATATTTTTACAATTTAGCTCAGATTTGTCAGGTTTTGCTGACTTGTGGTTACAAATTTGTCCAACGCATATAATTAAGTGGTTAAATATATGGTTAACTAATCTATTGAATTGATGTGATCTGAGTTTGCATAATTATATAGAGCATCTGTAGGCCCGAGTGTCATGACCTACAAACTTTAAAAGAAACCAGTACCACACGTCCTACTGTGTGCTACATCAGGCCCAATGTCACATTTAGTGCCCTGAGTGTATTGAACACACACCGACATTACATTAAATATGATACTATGTTTTCTTTGTGAGCGTCACAGGAGCACTACTATCTTCTAAAGGTCTGTCACCTGACGGCGTTTGATCGATATGTTCTCATATAAAAAAAAGTCCTTTTGAAAATCTCCCTCTCGGGGGCTGGAATAGTTCCTGTTCATTAACTAAGTTCTGTCTTTAAAAGTTGTAAAAGCCATTTTGTATCATCACTCTCCAGCGTTTGTCTCTGACTGAAGGCGTAGTGAGAGATGAAAAATACTTTTAATTTCCTGAGCGCGGAACCTTGCGGCGCGGCGGCGCACATCAATCGCTCGCGACGCCCGTAGTCCAGTCTAATAGAGGCAC
This sequence comes from Yasuhikotakia modesta, assembly GCA_036877545.1. Taxonomy (NCBI): domain Eukaryota; kingdom Metazoa; phylum Chordata; class Actinopteri; order Cypriniformes; family Botiidae; genus Yasuhikotakia; species Yasuhikotakia modesta. The sequence continues at coordinate 12,362 of JBAJNP010003613.1, read as the reverse complement.
TTCCTTTCTCTCAGCAAGCTTTTCTGTGTCTGCCTGTGGCACTTGTAGGATCATTTGATTTGGGTCTGATAACTGACGCTAGCCTCTGAGAACGGTTCCAATGAAATCATCTTCTCCCTGGGTGCTTCAGTCAAACGCATGAAAGAGCCGTTCTCGACATTTTTTCCTCAGAGCGGGCCATGAAATTCAGTCTCTGTGGAGGAATGACAATTCCAAGACTTCTTTTTCACAATTACTCTTTTTCTGCGCTTAGCTGTTCTAGCAAAAACAAGAAAAAAAGTGTCTGATTCCTCGCAGGAGGAAATCGTGCCTCTTTATCTGAGGCACTATCCCTTGGTCCCTATCAAACAGACAACAAGCCACTTGAAATTACTTAGCATCTCATTTTCTTCATTTTTTCGTTCTTTTCGCCCTAATCTGTCGGTGTAAATGGAAACACCTCCCTGTTGACACGTTTTGCGGCACACGGCTTTTTATTAACACGTGAGAGAAATGTGGTAATGAACTGTGAGCGTGGTATTGTGTCTCATTTCCAGCCACGGTACACAGTAAAAACATTTCCTCAGAAAAACATGTGCACTAAACACGGCCTTAACTCGCCACTACTTGAGATTTTGTTATCGTTTACCTTTGATTTGCTTAATATTTTGTTGTTGTTTTATTCCAAGCACGACAGTCAATAATAAACCAAACCTGTCTGTTTTTCCTGTCATAACAATCTGCTTGTGCTAGAACCCTGGTTAGATGTTTCCCCAACATGAGCTCTGTGTGATGCGGTTCTAAATAGAGCTTGTTCCTCATGTGGAACGTGTCATTTGAGATGCATTAGAATTTAACACACACCTCCTACACTGATGGCTGCTTCACTGTTTGGCTTCTTAAGGAAAAGTGTTGACTGCTTCTTTAAAAATAACCCTAAAAAACAGTCAATATGTGCGTTTGGGAGCAATTCCTCTGTTGGTTAACACTTATCTGTGTCTTAAGGTTGGCTGCGACTACCGGCGTTTGGTAACCGTGGAAACCATGGTTAATTCATGGACTAAATTTAATGTCCAACCACAAATGTTTTCATGATTGAAATGATTATAGAAACTCATTTAATCAGAGACTGTTTTTAAGCATTTGTGCTGTGGTTGGGTAAACACTGTACCCAAGCATTAATCGTTCACAGACTTTTAGCACTGTATAAAAATACTTGCATTACTTGAAATTTGTTGCACTTAGAGAAAAAAACTTAATTCTTTATTTCACCATTATGCTAAAAATAAGGGTATTGTTGAGATAAAACGACTTTATCTTCACTGAAGAAAGTTGATTCTTTCTGAATACATCATTTTAAACATTAGGGTTAAACTTTATTAAGTCTCATTATAGAGTTCTGGTAGCTCAACTGGTAGAGCATTGCATTAGCAGTGCAAAGGTTGTGGATTCGATTCTCAGGAAACAAGCTAAAATATGTGTTTTGATTCACTGTAAGTCTCTTTGGAACAAAGTATGTGCCAAAGGCATAAATGTAAAACATGCATTACATTTGGCAGATGCTTTAATCCAAAGTGACTTACAGTAAATTCAAGGTGTACATTTTTGTCAATGCTTGTATTCCCTGGTATCGAACCCACAACCTTTTTGCTGCTAACGCAATGCTCTACCAGTTGGGCTACACATATAGTTCACTTTTAAGGGTGCAATCACTTACTTAATTCCTGTGTCACACAATGTGTTTGTAATCTGTATTGTAGGAGGAATTACAGGCCTGAATTACAGTGTGGAAAGCCAGTCGGGGAGAAGCAGGAGGGCAGGAGCAGATTCCTCCTGCCTCTGGCTCTGTGCCTCCTCTGCATCTCTCAGGATCTCCGCTCCTCCCCGCTGCTCCTCCTTTGGCATGATGGGACAGCTGTAATTAGGGAGTGGAGAGTAAAACAGTGAGGCATTCTGGCTGTGTTCACAGAAGAGAAAGATCATAGTGTTTAGGAAGCGTTCGCAACAACAGGGTTCAGCGATACGTCCAGAGGATCTCACACAACAGGCAAACTCCCACACACACATTTACTTATCTCTCTAAATGGGGATGTTCTATAGGCTTCCGTTGTTTATACACACAGCTAGTTCTTAGCAATATAACCTAAACCTAACAAAAAAAACATGCATTTTTACAATAAATATTTCCAGTATTTTTATTGCATTTTTTGTCCCAAAAAGGTTTTGCTCAGATTGGTGCGTTTTGCTAATTTTTGGGTCCAGATTTGTCCGCATTATATGGTTAAGTAAACACACACACACAAACACACACACACAGTCCTCTTTTAATCTGTACTTGGAGAAGAAATCACCCAGGCTTTGGGCTGGCCATTTATTAGCATGCTGAGAGTCCTGCCCTAGTTAAAGTGCTGTGATTCATCAACACCTGTGACTGCTGTCAGAAGGGCTGGAACGGCTCTGGAATCGCAGATACCTCAGGGAAGTACCTTTTAGCTTTCATGCATATAGCGGCTTTTTGGTTTGAAGGCTTGTGGGTTTAGCACTATCACCTTGAACTTGTCCACCTTCCTTTAAATTGCCAGCACATGTTGTGAGTGTATTAGGATTTTCTACAAGCCAAAGGCTGCAGGTTCAATTCTAGGTAGAGCCTGTCAGGTTTTAAACCTCTGAGAAAGTAATTTAACCAGGTTGCTTCGGGGAGACGTTTCCTACAATTAGCACCCTCTAAATCTGCTTTATAACCAGGAGGCAAATGTATGTTGGCTCAGCCCGGCTCACGCTACTTCCTGTGTCTGAAATGTCTTTCCTGTGGTGTCCTGGCCCTGCAGGAGTCTGTTTTTTTTGTATTGTTAAAGTCAATATGAAATTGTCCATATTTACTTATTTTAATTTATGAACAATGTTTTGTTAGTTTAGCTGTTGTCACCAGGCCCTGTATTTTAACTCGCCTGTCAAACTGAGATGACTGCTCATAATAATTATTCCTGCTGGATAAAACCAGGGCACGCCCAATAGTTTTCTTAAATGTTGTGTTTGCTTTGTAATAAATCAGGTTATGGAAGAACAATGGGTTGTAAACAGTGCTGAATGTATACTGTTGACTCATATTGTGTACCTTCAACATTGTCTTAAATATATATTTTTTTATACTTTTTTGTAGGCTAGTCAGAAGAGAAGAGACTCAAACCCCTGTCTTCTGAATGAGCACCAGCTCTTACTCACTAACCACTGCGCTGCTCTGACTGTCTCCCTTAGAAATACTGTTGACACCTCCTTGCATTTTTTTACTCTGCGGCTTAACGAAAACCTTTTCAAGTGGTGCGTAAACAGAAAACACTGAAGTCATTTTAGCAATTATAGTCTATATTGTGAGGTCGGCCATATATAACCAAATTAACATTTTAACAAGAGGAGTAATTGCTACTGTATGAGGGCTTGTACATTCAGAAATGTCTGTGAAAGCAATTTAGACCTTCTGGTTAAATGTAATGTTGTTTACTTCACAGAGACTGGACCGGTTTTAGAGTTTGATCTTATTATATCAATGCGCTGCGCATCTCAGCTATTGTCAGGTAAAATATGGCAGCAGAAACTGTATTCAGATGGCTGTGGATTTTGGAGTTTGTGGGATATTGAATTAATAAGTGGCACATGTGAAGGTTGGTTAAACACACCATGCCAGAGATGCATCAGTTTGTCTCTTTTACCAGCTGAAGTCATTTTAATATTTGATTCATCTATGAAGCACATTTCTCATGAAGGGCCACTTTCTGCTAATGTTGCTTTCATCAAAATTTTCTTGCCCGTTTTATTTCTCTGGTTATGTCATGCACGACTGCGTGAGAAGTCACAAGATAATACATAATACAGCTGTTTCTCAGAATAATCTGCCGATAATCAGAATTGTCACACAGACAGACAGACAGAACAGGAATACAATAGAAAGTATTACATAAAAGTGTTGATGTTCCTAAAAAAATTGCTGTTCTTAAACCCACAGCATGAATGGCATGTTTTGAGCGGTTATATAAAGGATGTGTTGTAATTGAATTATTTGCTAACAGCTAACGACTGGTTGTATGCTGATGCAAATGCATGTCGCATGTTTTTGTTATGCAGGCTGCTTTTGAGGGCTGAATTATGAATGCGGTATATTATCGTGAATCTTCCTCGAATGGACCGTGTTGAATCACTGCATTCCTGCATTACTGGTACCTGAACTTAATTTGTTAAATGCAGAATGCGTTTGTAAAGCCCCCAGTGGGATGTCAGAGCAGTGGGTGTGTGTTGTAAGGGGTTGAGGGGGTGTTTGGGTAACTAGGTACTTTTCTTGTAATGATAGTTCTCATAATGACAGGCCTGCTCTGCTTACAGTGATGGTTGATTGAAGGGCATCTGTTTTGTGTGTGTGCATGTGTGTGTGTGTGTGTGTGTGTGTGTGCACGTGTGTGTCAGTTTGTAAGTGTCTCTGGGACATGCACAGTCCTCTACAAAGTTGTGCATGTGACAGCAGGCATCTGTGAGTGATTATTATTTAGTCAGAATAGCCGTTAAGCTGCTCTGTGATTATTTCAGTGCTTAATATATCAAAACCAAAACCTCTTTTATTATTTAGGAAGATTTTAGGAAGTGCAGGTTTGGATGACTTTTAACATACAGTGCTTTCAAAGTACATTTTTTTTTATTGGTAGATGCTTTCGCTGAGGATTGAACCTACAATCTTTGTGGCGCTAACAGTGCTCTACCCATTGAGCTCTAGAAACATTAGCTGTGCTAATGTATAATCCTCCAGCAAGAGGGAAACAACTACAGCCCTAAATAAACTCCAGTGAAACCAGGTATTTAAATGTGAAATATAGGCAGATGTGTATAATTCTGCTTGTTACTCAATTCTAAACCACTGGAATTTATTGGTATTACAGCAATAACAGTTAATGCAGGGAGTTGAAAATAACATCAGAATGTTATTATAACTTTTCCTGTAAATCATAATTTTTCTTTTATTGGGGTAAAATATAACCCAGACATGTTCTTGACAGTTTACAGGAACATTGTAAACTTTACAAACGCCACACAGTTGATTTTTAGATTAAACGGATACAGTATTTCATCAGCATGTTTATGGTTTATCAGATGACACCTTTTATGGGATTACACATGTGGTGTTATCTACTGAAGGCATCACATTTTATAAGGCATTTTTACACTGCTTGCTTTGTTTTTTTTTTCCTGTGTATCTAGTGACATGACGGTTTAGTGCACGTTCCCTCAGATTTACGCCCCCTTGTAAGTAAACTTCGATTCCACTTAATCACTCCATCCTTCACCCCGACACACGCCTCTGTGAGGCTCACGTCTGCTTTCCATTAACAAAGTGCTTTTTTAAAATAACTACGCTAGTAAATAATCTACTTGCAAAGGCCGCTTGTACGCAACCTCAAAGAGGTACGTAAAGCTGTTCTGAAAGGAGGTAGGAGGTAAAACCGTGAACGCAGGGTCGTTTTTATGATGCTGGTCAGCGCTCACTGTACTTTTTAAAATGTAAGAGTTTCTTAATGATGTTCGCCAAACTCTCAGCAGGGTAGACGGTACGCCAGCGATCTGTCTGTTCCTGCCACTGAGAGGAATGAGAGCTGATGCTGAGCGAACAGGAAGTAGAATAAGCACCGCTGTGTGCTAATGAGAACTGTGTTGTGGAGATGGGGAGTCTGAAATGTTCTCCCATTGAGGCAGAACTGTGAAGAGTAGTTATATTAGCGGTTCACTTAACATACGGTGCATTTCGTTCACGTCAAACATTTGCAATACATATCAAAAGAACCTTAATAATCTGCTGTAAGGAACTAATTTCTTCTTTTGTTCTGCAGATGGGGTGAGAACGTTAAAAAGTTCAAATGCAAACTGTCAGGTTGAAGGTATTTAGTAACGCTGGAATTTTCTTAATGTATAAATATACATTTATTTTATGTTGAGACACATTTAGATGTAAGATTCATTTTAACAGATACTGTTAAGTAGCTAAAGTAAAATGGTTTTATTATTAGAAACATCCAGCACTTTGACTCCCAGAGCAGTTGTGACTTCATTAAAATTCTTTAAATGCCCTCAGCTTCAGTTCTGATGTTCCGTTTAGAATTTGATCTAGAATTCGGTGTCGTCTCTTTTTACGCCCTGGGCGTCGTGCCTGATTTTACTGCCGGCTTTACAGCGTTCATTATGAGCACTTAACAGCTGTTGTAACTCTGCAGCAGTGTGTGTGTGCTTGTGTGTGTGTGCTTGTGTGTGTGTGTCAGTGTGTGTGTGTGTGCTTGTGTGTGTGTGCTTGTGTGTGTGTCAGTGTGTGTGTGTGTGTCAGTGTGTGTGTGCTTGTGTGTGTGTGCTTGTGTGTGTGTGTCAGTGTGTGTGTGCTTGTGTGTGTGTGTCTGTGAATGTGTGTGTCAGTGTGTGTGTGCTTGTGTGTGTGTGTGTCTGTGAATGTGTGTGTGTCTGTGTGTGTGTCAGTGTGTGTGTGCTTGTGTGTGTGTGCTTGTATGTTAGTGTGTGTGTGTGAGGTGTGAAAGGATTGGCTGTTGGCCCAGACAGCCGGATCAGACCACTGACCTTTCGGTTTAGACATGAAAGATGATCGTTCTTGCGCTTGCAGGACAGGTTTCATATTTTCATCTGGCACTTAATTCTGTTCTCATCTGCTCTCGTACGCCTTCCTTCCTCTTTATCACGTTTGGGTTGTCCTGTCCATCACGATGGCAATGAGGTTGAAGAGGAAAGATTTAATCTGTGGGATTAGCGATGTTACTTCATAATGAAACTCGGACGAAATGTACAGAATGTGACGGGCTGTTTGATCATTATCTTATTCTTTGAAACACGAGGCTCTGTTTAAACTATTTTTGTTTGACAGTTTGTTTACTCGCGTACGATACAATCTATGAATTAAAACTGTTCTTTACACGGCCACTGAAAAAATGTCATAGAATTTGCATGTTTATGTGCATCACTCTAAATGATAAAAATACCAGCATATTGCAAATGCTTGCTGTGCTGCTTTTTTACAGATCCATTAGTAGCACAAAAAAGTGTTGATGATGTCATCACTCGTCACCTCATGAGGCCCAATCCACTGTCAGGGTTTGGTAGACACTTTTATCCAATCATCTTACAGCATATTCCCAAGAATTTAAACCCACAACCTTTTGGCTGGAACAGATATGAAGGGCATAAAAAACATTGCACCCAAGAGATGAGAATTCATTGTCTGTCAAATTTAACTTGGTCCAACGTTCCCTGTATGTGTTTTTTCGGTGGAATTAATCATAATTCACCTGTTTCCTTACATACTTTCTTCGTTACCTCATATAGTTTCACTGGGTACTTTAAACGTAACTCGGCCCCATATTTCAACTGCAACTCTGGGCTCAAGAGCAGAAACAAAGTATTTCTTGAGGGAGAGGGAAAATTTGCGAGAGTGGTAAATGTGGAGTCATGTGGGGATAGTGATTCTCATATTTTATATATGGATGAGCCATTGTGGTTAAAGTGACATGTGGACTGTTGAAATTCTTGGTTTATTTTGTGTTGCAACTTAAGACGTGATATATTACCAAAGGATTTACTGCGCTCGCACCAAACTTGGCCTCCTTCCAATATTTACACAACCCATATTCTCCTAGAGGCTTCTACGACTACTTCTGCACTTGAGATGGAGAGATTTGTGGTTTTAAACCCTGAGGAGCACATCTGCCAACGCTTTAGAATTTTCCACCATATCATTACATTAAAGCTGCTGGCACAGAGTGGTAATATTGAGGTTGTGTTTTATAAATATTGACATGAGGCCACTTTTAAGACTTGTAGAACTTCTGCAACACTCTGGACTGCGGCTGAGCTTACATCACGCATTTGTCATCCAAGCTGCTGCATGAAGTTTTGACAACCTTGTTCCACAAGCTGCACGAAAAGATAACGGCTTCATGGAAATTGTTCTTGTGTAAGAGGAAGTGGTAGTCGTAAACCCAGGTAGTAGTGACCCGATAAACTATGTTGACCTTGGCGGTGAGCGTTCTAAATGAACCGTGGACCATTAAGTTCCTACATATGAGCATGCAGGTCATGTGACTTTTAATAATTGGTCAGTATTTCTTAAGCTACGCTGGCCATCTGTAGATGCATTTGTGTGAAGTTTCTGTGACTTGTTGGAACAACAAAATTTGTTTTACAGACTAAAACATTGCTTGTAAATAAACAGGAAATAAGTGTAGCTAGATACTTAGAAAGATTGCATGCAGAAACGTACAAAACGCTTCTCAATTAAACAGTATAGAGTTGAGTAGCGTAGCAGTAATTCGTCCTTCATCTGTATAATCTGCTTTGCTTTCTTTGAGATATTGAAAGTGGTTTTGGTGGGTCTCAAAGGGTTAAACCGAGCCCTGCAGCTCTTTCTCTCTCCTCCTGTGCATGTTCTCTTCAGGTTCTGTGAAGAGCCACTCAAAGCCTCTTCTGTAGCTCCAGATGTTTTGTGTAGCTATTTATTTAGCTTGTAAACAGGCCGCCGAAAGCTTCCCCCATAATGATGCAGAGGAAAACCGCAATTACATTGTTGCAGGGCCTTTACAAAACAGAGCTGACTGCTGAATGAGATGCAGTGCTGGGGGCCGAACAGGTTGTTATCGCTTTAGAGAGAGAGAGGGAGAGAGAGGGTTGCCAGATTGAAATGCAAATCTTAACATTTTGCAATTCATTTGGGGCAAAGCAATAACTGCAACTACTGAAACAGGAGGGGGCAAATGTTGTGCCCACAGAAAGTGAGAGGATAAAAATTTGTTGATATACTGGTATACTGTTTTTTTTCCCTCTGTAGTTGCAGATCTTTTTTTATCTTGTTTTACAAACACTAATTTGTTAGAGAGACATTATGGTTATGTACGTTTATCAAACAAGGTTACTTAAAATGTGCTGGTCTGTCTGGTAAGTGGCTTTGTTTAATGCCGCTTAGAAAACAGGCTTAAGTTAATTTGAGCCAGTTGGCTGGTCTTAGCTGGTTTAAATTGGTTTGAGTTACAAATAGCTTTGTACAAGGTAAAGTGTGTAGATTTACCTTAGAATGTAGAATATTTTTTATCCCAGCTTAATATGAGACAGTCATTAATAAAGCAATTTAAAGGCTGAAAACAGTGGAAGTGTTTTATCTAATACTGCTGAAATGTTCTAAACATCCAGTGACCTTGTGGTTGCGCTATAATGCGTCACGGTTTGTAACGCTATACTTCTCTGCATAGACTGCATGGAGTCAGCTGCTAGCAAAAGCTGTGAAAGACGTCAATTAAAATAGTGAAAGATGTTTCTGAATAGTTAAACTGTGTGGTAAAACCTACAGCTGCTGTAGTTAATATGCTTAATGTGTCAGGTTACATTTTTTCATTTGCCTTTCATAGTGTTATAAAGATTCATATTAATGGATACATATTGTTTATTTAAATATACCACAGCAAATTTCTTCACATCCTTTCATTTTTACAGTAGAGTGAAATATCTTCAAAAAACAAATATTGTGACAGTTGTTGTTAAAGTGTTCATCTCTTTGTTTGACCAGCAAATACAGTTGTTGAGAAAGATCATTATTTATATTTGAGGCTGGTGAAATGTCACACATTAACATGAATCATTAATACGTTTCCAAACACGAGGGCTAGGCAACACCTCTTCATGTTTATATATCCACAGGTTCGTATTTGCCTTCTTAGGCCAGAGCGTTTTTGCGTTATTTGCTCTTGACAAACTCGCTTTATTATTCTTTCATTCGTTTCATGAGGGTCTTGATGAATCTAGATTTAACGTGTCTTAAGAAAGCTTCATTCTTATTTTTACAGGCATTAGCTCATCAAAGAACAAGCAGTTTGAGATTTAAGAAGACTTTAGTGGATCAATAACACAGACCTGTCACTTCTTTATTGATTTGTATTTTATAGTCAATTCATTGTCTTTCCATTCCAGTTGTTCTTGTTGTCCGTGTTTTCCACAGTGCTCTCCTGGAGTTCTGAATATTTTCCCACAGTGTCATCTCAGAGGTAAACGTCCCCACGTGACGCCACACAACACCCATCTTTAACACATTAGCATGCTAGCTAGCGGTAACAACCCTCTCCTGCTGTGTGTGTGTCATGTAAAAGGAGATTACTTTGATATTTAATGTCGGCTAGCCACTCGCGTTGACCTTTTAGTGTAGCACATTCCGAGGGCGTTGTAATTAGCGCCGGTCAGAGAGAGTGAGCGAGAAAAGGGCGAGACAGGAGGGCCGGTAGGCATGTTGGCCAGAACACGGCTAAGGCGTCTCCGCGTGAGACCGCGCTCGCCCGCTGGGCGTCACAGCCCTTTTCACTTCCCATCTGCAATTATTTCCATCTCCGCCACAGAACGGTCTCACCGCTTGACAAGTCAATTAATTCTTAATGGGCTCTCCATCTGGCTCGGTTCAGTCGGAGGTCTGCAGCCTCTCAGCACAGGGATGGAGTTTAATGCTAACGACCGATGAGATTTTGTCAGGTAGAATCACCATCGGCGACGGCGGCGACCACACAGGTGTACTTTGTGTTACTGATGTTTAACAGTCTAGAAACTTTAGCTCTGTTAGAGGACCAGCCTAAACTGATTCTATTTTTAGGCTCTTGGAAGACCAGCTAAACAAGCTGAAGACTAGCAGGTTATGGTAAATGTGATAATGAGTAAATGAGTATTTAATCACAATCATAATATGCAGAACGGAAAAAATGGAAACACCAGAGTAAAAACTTCCCCATTCACAGGGTAATTGTTTAATAACCCAAATGAAGGTCCTCTAATTGGTGTGACAGTTCATCTTATTTTCATGCGCGCGCACCCGCGCACCCGCGCATGCATGCGTAATCTAGTTCATTATAAATATTTATGTTGCTAATTACTCCAAGTACATTATTAATAGCTCTGAAATTTTCCTCAAAGAGTTTGTAATTAGGCAAGAAAATTAGTCAAAAGCTAATAATGCTGCAAGTTGAAAAGGCATTTTTAAGCGCAGCTCATTTCTGCTCCAATTTGCAAAACCTGCAGCTCATGTTTTTTCAGCCGCATGCATTTTCATGAAGAGATTTCTCGCTCGGCTATGGCTAATAAAAACAGGCCCTGACAGCGTGGAACCGTCAAATATTAGCTCACATTCCATTAGCATGTATTAGCGCAGTATGCTAGCTTTAATTAGGGACAGCTGTGCACATTTAATATGCTGCTTCCTCTGTATTTACTGTTATGATTGTAGACATTATAGATGTTCAATAAACCCAAAAATAAATAAAGGAGAGCAAGAATGTAAATAGTTATTGTTATATTAATATGATGTTTATGATACATACAGTGATTCATTCAGAACAGGGTTTCACTTTTACATGTCTTGACCTTCTTATGTTGTGATGTTATTCTCTCTCTCTCTCTATCTATCTGTCTCTCTCTTTCTTTCTCCCTCTTTCTTTCTTTCTTGCTTTCTCCCTCTCTCGCTCTCTCTCTCTTTCTCCCTCTCTCTTTCTTTCTCTCTAACTTTCTCCCTCTCTTTCTTTCTCTCTCTCTCTCTCTCTCTCTCTCTCTCTCTCTCTCTCTTTCTTTCTTTCTTTCCCTCTCTCTTTCTTTCTTTCTTTCTCTAACTTTCTTTCTTTCTTTCTCTCTCTTTTTCTCCCTCTCTCTTTCTTTCTTTCTTTCTTTCTTTCTTTCTTTCTTTCTCTAACTTTCTTTCTTTCTCTCTCTTTTTCTCCCTCTTTCTTTCTTTCTTTCTTTCTCTCTCTCTTTCTTTCTTTCTCTAACTTTCTCTCTCTCCCTCTCTCTCTCTCTCTCTCTCTCCCTCTCCCTCCCTCCCTCTCTCTCTCTCTACAGTAAAGCACTTAGAGTAACTGGGTTGTCAGTCTAACAGTTCCATTAACAGCCAGACAACAGGCCATTAGGCTCCAGGAGCTTAATTGCTTGTTAATTGGCTAATTAGTGCTGCTTTGTTTTTCACTCTCCCCTGACTTCTGTTATTTGCTTTAATACTCCTGCAGTCGCTCACATTCTCCGCTTTCACTCGCCGCGTGTGGAAATGCAGGAACTCTGAGGTAACCGCAGCCCATGCGAGATAATGCGCATCTGCCCTTACTGCAGACTGTGACATCATCAGCTGCCTGGAGGTTTACCTTCTGCAAAGTTTGTCTTCATTTCTGCTCAGTCACACCTGCCAGTAATTTGCAAATATGCCCCACATTCTCAGTTTGACTAATTTCTGCCATATATGTAATACATGGTACAGTATCCCACAATGCAATTCTTCATCTTTCAGTTGCAGTATGACAAGTAAACCAGTTAAATTATTTTTTAACATCATTAAACTTTTG
>JBAJNP010003612.1:0-38491 GCA_036877545.1 Yasuhikotakia modesta | reverse complement strand
TAAGTTGTTCTCTGTGCAGGAGAAAGCACACTTTTCCTGGTGTTCAGTCTGAACCCCAACTGTTTCATATGATGCAGAACAACATCTCGATGTTGAACTGCAAGTTGATTCTGCTCTGACGGAGCTAGAATCAACCAATCGTCGATGTAGTTGAGTACACGGATGCCCTGGTATCGCAACAGAGCCAGAGATGCATCCACAACTTTTGTGAAAGTACGGGGTGAGAGTGCTAGGCCGAATGGAATCACCCAGTTTCATGACCGAACGATTCAGAAGACGCAGATCTAAGATAGGGCGCATCCCTCCATCTTTCTTTGGAACTACGAAGTAGCGGCACCCGCCCTCATCTAAATGCTTGAGCAGGTCCACCTGATATGCTTGCAACACACCCTTAGTGTGAAGAGAAGCACCTGCCAGACCTGCCGCCATGTACCCCCTGCCTACTAACTCTGAAGTTGTTCTCAAAGCCTTTGTAGGCAGGGATGGAGCCTTCAGGGATGATGCTTCACCGGGGGACAGGTAGCTCGCTAACGCCTGTTCCACCCAGGGCATACCCTTATAACCATTATCAGCTAGCCCTGCCACATTACCATAAATCTTAACAGCGGGGCTATATATGCGAGCTGAAAATGATTTCCTCCATGATCTTGATATTTCTGAATGAAGAGCATTGAAAAAGGGAAGGCTCATGCGTGGAGGTGCAGGCCGGCTACCGTTCGTCTAACAAACTTTTTCTAATACCAGCCTGCTGTTTGGCGGGCCAGCTAATATTGAGCTTGGACACCGCTCTAGTAATAACCTCCACTAGCTCCTCATATTTAGGGGACACATTAGCACTATCAACGCTCTCTACCTCCAATTCGTCAGTCGAGGAGAGGCGAAGAGAAGAGCCCTCCCCCCGGGGAGAAGTAACCGCACTGCGGGCTTCTGAACCCAGAGAGAGGGCGGAGCTAACGGGCGAGGAAAGAGATAAGGTAGCGCGTCTCAATAAGGTAGCCGTCTCAATTCCTTCCGTTAGATCCATTTGCGAACCCCGCGAATGCAAGCCCCGCTCTGCCTCAGCAGAAGGAACGCTAATAAAGGCTCCTTCCTCAAAAAGAGCCCTCCGGGAGCGAAGCGTGCGTAGAGGCAAACGCTCGCAATGCGCACAGTCAGCCCCCTCAAGAGTTGACTGAGCGTGCTTCGCTCCCAGGCAAACTACACATAGGCTGTGTGTATCCCCACCCGTAATATAACGCGGGGCAGGGAGGAACACAGCCTGAACTGATCTTTACTTTCCCCTCTATCACTCTTAGCCTTTGCTTTGGGCATGATTGTCCTTAAACACACAGACAAAATCACGCAAGACAACTAGAAGCAGCTAACAAGTGACAATGAGACAGACAATGTAACACAGAGCGCTTCGCTGAATAAACAAAGCTAACCCGAACGGCGTTTTGCATGTGCGTTTTATAGTCTCTTGGTCATGCAGTCACCCCGCCTGTGACGACACGCCCCCCAATTTGTGATTAGACGCCTGTATCAGAGTGCATAAAAGCTGATGGCGTTCCCATAGCGTTTCGACGCAGCTCGAGTTCCTGAAAGGGAACTGAAGCTACCCAAAAGTGTTAAAGAAAGTGATAAAATAATCCAACAAATATACAGAACAGGCTCAAACCAGTGTTAAATAGCCCAACAGTTTTTTAGAGTGTAAGGGCACAATATTCGAGGCCTCCAACTTTTCAAGTTGTGCTCACAAAGCAGTAATTTGAGAGAAATACACATAGGAGGTACAACCGCCACAAGCATGTGAGTTTGTTTTCTCGACTTCAAGGTCTCAGAGCATGACACATTTCTAACTCCTTCATTCTAATTAATGCCACGCGTGTAAAAATGCCTCTCCCAGGCAACCTTTCACTTTGCACCGTCTCTCTTACAGACACATACACTGGCATATGTGGTTTATTACGACTCTTCATGGACATCATGGTTTTCATACTGTACAAAATGTATATTCAATCCCCTAAACCTAACCTTCACAGACCTAACCCTCACTTTTAGCATTAAAAAAAAATTTTTTTTTAAATAAAACTATTTTAAAACTCTTTGGTGTATGAGGACACAGTAAGCGTTCCAATAAACAATGTTTACATTGTTACCTTTTATACATATTCAAATTCAACACTCTAGTTTTCAGCACTTAGTTAGCTTTCGCTAACTAACTACCTAAACCTAAACTTATTCAAACCTTAACCCTAACACTAAGTCTTAACCACCAACATCCCTTTTAAAACTGAATGTGTGAATAGCATGATGCAGTTAAACGAATATTGACTGAGAGCGTGACAGACAGAGTTCCCGGAGGACCGGAGTGATTTGAAGATTTTACCTGTTTCAACCATTGCTTTATAATGTTGCTTCTTTGAAATCTTTGTGAACTGTATTACAGTACCAAACAGATGTGAAATGCATACCTAATATACCAGTAAACAACATTTCTTTCTGCAATAACACCACCATGTTTCACAGGCACGACATGAAGATGTGATACAGTATAACAGAGGGCAGCGCCCCCTTGCGACACTTCTATATCTGAAACAATGTATTTACATTTAAATTACTGATAACAATAAAATTGTTAACACTTTACAAAAAGGTTCAATTAGTTAACATTAGTTAATGCGTTAGGTACCGTGCAACACTTAAACAAAAAACAGTGTGTAATGCATAACCATCCTATTAAACTATTAGATTAGTGACCAAAATAAGTAGGTTCATTAAACTCTGTAAATGCAAATCTGCTATAAGAATAATACATTTTGGCATTTGAAAATGAATGACCACAATATGTCCTAAACATGTAGCCACAAAACACAATACCAAATATTAATGCATTATCAATATATTTTAGTTCAACCACATACAAAATTAAAATAATAGTGTCATTTTCTTTTTGCACATCTGTACATTTCTTTCTGGACCTAAAGGTCCAATCTTTCACTGAAAAACTTATAATAAAGTGAAAAATAATTGAAAAATAAACAGAAAAATAATGAAATATTCATGGTTTATAGATTTGTAACCCATACCAATAAAACATTATAAGGTATGTGTTTTCAGAGCACTTACAGTATTTACAGTAGCTCAGCATATGAACTGAGGTGCAAATAAGCGCATTTTTAATTGGTAACCGCAAGCTATGACATATATGCTCTTTAGTGCATAAGATGTGTAGTGCACTCCATTTTTACACCAACCACAATACTATAGAATGTCAGAATAGAAAAATAAAGCTCTGTGTATATATATATATATATATATATATATATACATATATATAGTCTCTTTCTATACCACATTCGTTGTTCCAGTAAAAATACAGCCACAACATTCAGTGTATACACTCACTTTAGTAATACATTCAGTTTTCCACAGACAATTTAAAGAGGGGTGAAAAGGCACAATTAACACAGTATTGGACAACAAGGCCAAGGTTAATAGTAATCTTAACCTGTCCAGGTAATATTTCACCCCAAAATGACAAAAAACATCTTGCATAAAGAAAATTAAGCTTAATACAACACAGAAAAGATTGCATTGTAAAGTGTTTAAAACCTTTTTAATTAAAAGTTAAAAAAAATTACTTATGGACACAGTATTTTACTGTAAAGATTTTGGTATTGCATTAACAAAAATCTAATAAAAATTACAGTTCAGAAAGATGGGATCTGTGAACAAACAGACTTATTATGGAAATGACAATATGTTGTAAAAGTAATGGTCCTAAATATAAGCTTCATTTTCTTAATGCAAAATATTTATTTTCTTTGGATTCCTTATAAAAATGTCCAGATGTCTACAGGATCTACTCTTAACCATCTGCTAACAGGTTCTCTAGTTCTTTACAAACAAAACCAATGGCAATTGCTGCCTATATTGCACAAGAATCAAGAACCTGCATGTCTACAAATCTCAGCTAACCAATACAATCAACTCTCAGCGAGGTCTTTATTTAGGGCAAGTTTCC
The DNA here is from genome assembly GCA_036877545.1 of Yasuhikotakia modesta. Lineage (NCBI taxonomy): Eukaryota > Metazoa > Chordata > Actinopteri > Cypriniformes > Botiidae > Yasuhikotakia > Yasuhikotakia modesta. The sequence goes on along the minus strand of JBAJNP010003612.1, from coordinate 34,485 downwards.
AGTGGAGTACAGTGCCAGTGATATAACACAGACCCTGCTCAAACACAAATGAAGACTTCCTCCCTGTGCCTCAATGGCTTTCAAAACCAGCAGCACAACCAGGCAACCATGCCCAGCATTTATAGAAGTGTACAGTATAGCGGCAGATTCTGACGACTGGCCCAGCATACATGTTAATAATGTGTGTGGTGTTCATTTTTACAGCTGTAAATTTAAATGGTATGATCTTGTTTGGGTATTTCCTGCCCTTAAATCAGTATCTAAAAATGTGTCTCGGTGCTTCCTGCTGTCTTCTCTGTGTTCCATCAGATTCAGGAACGCTGTCTGAACTTCTCGGTTCTCCAGACGGAAACTGTATTTGTCTTAAACTGCAAAATGTTATTTGACATGTCGTTCCATCACACTGTCCCTCTTGCGTCCTTCTGTGAAAAAATACAGAAGATTAATTCTGTGACAAAACAACTGAATCAGTGAGCTTTAAGAGCTCACATTCTTTAGCTACATAGGAACAATCTAGAGGACTCTTATTAATAAATCTGTGACAACGCAAATCAGTACATAATATCAGTACATAATACATAATAATTTTCATTTTACTAATCCTTACAGAATGTATTTACTACAGAATTCCTAAATTCCATGACTTTACCAGGATTGAAAATTACTTAATATTTGATTGGGGATCCCCGTTTCAATTATCCAAATCTCTAATTTTTCCTTACAAAAAATTGCTTATAGCTGAAGACATATCAAAATGCTAAACAGCATGTGTGAGATGAAGAGCGTTTCATGCAGTTTCCCAGCATGCTTCAAAAGGGTGTTGAGAGCACATGCTATACTTAAATTACTGTTCAATCACAAAGCTAATTCTGTCTTGTATTGATTCTGCTAAACACACTCATTATAGAGATCAAAACCAAGACATATGCTTGGCATGATGTCATCATAATGTGAATTGTTTTGTATACACATCTACATTAAATATCATGTAACACCATCATAAGCCAACATGACCTGCAGACCAATCAGAATGCAGCATCTGTGACGGTACCTGTGTTCAAGGAGTCAGAGAGGGACACTTGCGGTGGATGTCCAGAAAAAAGAGAGTTGGGGTCCAGGATGGAGTGGAGAGGAGAGAAGGAAAATTGAAATGGAAGGTGGAATTAGGAATTCTGTGCATCTATACCTGCGGGTGTGAGTACCAGTGCCTGCAGAATATCAGACAGAGAGATGATGCCTTCAATGCTGGAGTTCTCATCCACCACTACCAGCCTGTGCACCTGCGGGACAGTCAAAACACACCATTCACTTTCATTGTAAGAAAATAAATATATATATATATATATATATATATATATATATAAATGTAAATGTATAAATATGTTTCCAGTTTGTTTATAAACACATGCCATAGAGGCTTTTAAAGATGACTTTTTATGATGCACAGCAGGAAATTCAAAGAATTCCAGAGAGAAATAGGCTGTTGGTCCCACATGCATTGAGGAACTCTCACCTCAGCTTTGACGATTCTGTCCACTATGGTCTCCAGGGTCTCATGCCGATGGCACTTCATAACCCCCTCAAAGTACTGTGAGCGGTGCAGGAGAGCCTGGGTCACTGTGATGTCTAGGTTATTGTAGGTCTTTTCAGCAGCCAGGTTCTACACACACCCACAACACTAATGAACACAGAGCATCGCTATAGCAACCTCTCCACAGAGCCACAAAACACTATGTACACTATACTACACAACCAAACACAGGTTATTTATAATGAACCTTTACAAATAAATGTTTATATATAAGGTATGTGTTGTGACATGCTATTAAATATTGTTTGCTGTCACAGTCATTATAATCCTTCATTGCTGGATAAGTAATCTGTATAAATTGATTTTTATAATACTTAAAGTGCCTGCTATTGTTCAAATGTTTAAACTAAAGATTGAATTTTATTAGGCTGGATTAAGTTACTCTATCACAATAAAAAAAGAGCAACATCTAAGTAATAAAATATCTGAAAAGCAGAAAATTAAATGTTTTATATAGAAATGTAAAAATGTCTTACTTCTATACATTTGCAGCTATAATTATCATTATATTTTTAAAAAAGTGATATTCCTTACAAAACTTAATTCATAATATAACTGGTGCTGTACAATGACAGCTATTGTAATAATAAGACTTGAGAAACATTAAAATTGCAACTTACAATGACATCAAATTTAGAATAAATGTCCACAACCTTTCCTGTAACAGAAGAAACACTTAGTGTAAACACTTGTTACTTAGTGTAACATCAGTACTTAAGCTTTTGCATTTATATCAGCACACAAAACACAGGTGGTCACACTCTGACAAAAAGGTTAGGAATGCATCTTATTACCTGTAACATCCACCACAGGCAGGGCAGAGACCCTCCTCTCTACAAAGATGCTCAGTGCTTTAATAATGGGTGTATCTGGGTGAATAAAAGCTATGTTGCTGTATGTTCCAATGCCCAGTTCAGCTAGAGTCTGGCTCATGAAGGCTGGTTTGGGCATCTCACAAACCTATAAGATGAAAACATATCCAATAATGACAGACTAGTGCAAGTCTAATTCTAATGAGAAATGTAGTTTACTTACAGTAAAAATAGGTTTCGGTGACAACTAACATTTATTTACTGAATCTTATTTAACCCCATTTTACAACAGATATTTACTGAAAATGTGAAAAAGATTTGATTCTCGGTCTGTAAATAAACATATAAACTTACAAACAGCTGTAGAAACTTGAGGATTCTCTTGTGTGTGAGGATATAAAGGGCGTTTCCTGTGACAGGATTAATTACTGGCAAACGATGGATCTTATTTTTGATGAGTGAGTAAACAGCATCGAATATACTAGAAAGCATACAGCACAGGATTACAAGACACCAAACACTCTCATATCATCTTTTAAATCTGTTCCAAAGCTCTGCTGAGAGGATAATGGCACAAAACTCAAAACACAAACTCCTACTTTGAAATAATAAAAATTGAAATGAAATTTGTGGCAAATTTATTTTAAGACACAGCATCATCATGTCTACAAAAATGTACTTGTCATCATTCAGTGTCTTACCTTGCTTCTGGAGATATGTTGACTAAAGGTTTAAACGTTTCTTGCAAGTAAAGTTCTGTTAAAAAACAGAAAAAAAGTCAGAATGCACCTTAATACACAATACATTCTGTCATTAATTACTCACAGGCATGTCAATTAGAAAATCACGCCACAGCAAAGCCACAGCGAAAAACTTAAATTTGACAAAGCTATGTATTGTTCCATAAGACTTTAAATATAGTCCATAAGTCATATGGATGGACAAATGGTGCTTCAACTGCTATTTTATGGAAAATAGATGAATGAACAGTTTTTAAATTGTCGCTTTGCGTTAAACAGAAAATAATCTGTAAAGGGGTCTGGAATGATGTGAACTTTTAATTTGACTTCAATACTTCTGTAATGATTTCATGCAGACAGACTGACACAGATGTTACCTCTCCAAGTCTCAATTTTGTGCTCCTCCAGCTCATATATTTGCACCTGAGGAATGCAGTAGAGAACATAACTTACTAAATATTAAAGCACAAGTCATATTTATCCTTATAATCTAAGTCAACATGGATGTAAAGTGACTGTATGCAGCAGGTCAAGGTCTGGGTCTGTATACTGTAAGTTACTGTAAGTGTTTTTTGTTTAGGTTTAGTACTTTCATTCCATTTGATGGTCACATCCAGTAATGCCCTCACGATCGGCTGTAAACCCAGCACTAAGCAATATGTAGAAGGATCAGCAGAGAGTAATAAGGTTGTATTTTTTGTGTCTGTGATGTCTTACCAGCGGTGATTTGTAGTATCTGTGCAGTATGATGATGAAGTCTGTGATGGTTAACATTCCTATTGAGAAAACAAAAAGTATAAAGCTAAGTGTTACTTAACTGAAGCAGAAATCTACAATTCTGATATAGGTATGCAAATGTTAAACATTAAACAGTTCAACATTTTCTCTCTACTAGACTGAATACAACAAAACTATTAAACGCATGAAAGGGACAGCAATGTGTGCATTTGTGTGCAAGCATATGTCAAAGCAAAGGTTTCGTACCGACAAAGCTCTGCTTTTTGGTTTCCCATAATGGGGCAGCTCGAACTCCATTAGCAACCAAGGCAAAAAAAGCTTTTTTTACCTAAAAGAGAAAAAAGGATTTTCTAAGCGTCACAACAATAGCAGGTAGTGTGTGCCAAAAACACAGAAGAAACAATGTGCTGCATGCAGCTTGGGTATAAACACATGGCCTAAAAATATATACAAATGTAGCATTGTATTTATACTTTCACTATACTTTCACTTGTAGAATCACAGCAACATATACAAGACATGCCAGTCTCTATCTTTTTAACTAAATTGTGACACATTGTAACTTAGGGTTGTAATACAAACTGAAACTGAAATGACAACATTGTTTCGCAATATCAGTAATCCATTCACACTTTACCATTTAGTCTTTTCTATTATTCTGATCAACCTTAAAGTGATTTATGTAAATTTAAGAGGCATTTTAAAGTAGCACTTATTTCTGCCAGCTGGTGGTGCTATAACTGTTACTTACAATATTTACATCTTTCTTAAAATATTCATCAGTCCCTATAACATATATGATCTATATGTGCTGGTCACATCTGTCCACTTGTTGCTATAAACTATTGCTTCACCAAGACAACATGGCAAAGTTTAAGATATCAAACTTTTTTTTCACAGTTTAGCATCTTCAATGTCTTGTATAATCCCATGTCAATATCCAGAATCGCCTAGGAGAAGTATTTAAAAATTCAGAGCCTAGAATTGTCAATAAATCCACAATCAGTCCAAAATAACTTAGAATAGAATAGACTTCCTGTTGGGCATGAATGTGCTGTAAGTGATTGCCAGATCGTGGCTTCTAAGTTGTGATTAACTATTAGTTGCTACTTGCTAAGCTGAGCAATATCAGCCTACCCCAAGTCTCATCGATATTCATATGTGGATTCATATTGGCATTTCTCCTCAATAAGCCAATAGATTTGCCCCCTTATTTATGGGTCTATGACAAATTGTGCTGGATGAGTTACAAGCAAAAGTTTTGCCCAGAAAAAGAAAAAATATGATTTTTTTTGTGATTCTGTGCTTTACAGCCATTATCCCAAGGAAGCAATAGGGTTCTTTGCACTTTCAGTGTCTGCACCCTTAAAAAGTTAAAAATTAATTTTACTAGTAAAATTAATTTTAACTACAAAACACCAAGGATAATGTAAAAGATGATAAATTTATAACAGGTGTGTGCTTAGGTATACAGTTTGTATACTTTTTAAATTAATCACTTAACCCTTTCTCGTTTTAGAAACAAGTTCCAAAGGCTGACACCCATTATCATACAAACAAAGTCAAAGCTTAACACAAATCACAAATACAAATCTGTAGTTATGTAAAGGTACTGTCTGTATGTAAATTGTCTTTGCACTGTCTGGAGCACCCAAGAATTTCACTCACAGGTGCTGTGGTGATATGACAATAAAAGTGATTGTCATATAATTTGAAATATTAGAGGTTTGAATCTCCTCTTGTTTTTTTTTTCACTTTAACCAAAGAAAGGTCAATAAGTTAGTGTTTTGTTGCCCCCTAACCCGTAATAACTGCACATACCTGCATGATTATTGTTTAACCTGGACAAACCTAGTTTTACGGCCACTTTAAAGAGGACAGACTATTTCAATCACCAACAAAAATTTGTTTCCAGATAAATTTTAACTACTATGATTTTAAAATCACATGCTGGAACTACAACTATGAAGCAAAGCTGAAAGATGACCAAGTCCCTATGTTATTATCACCAGGTGATTATAAAATAAGCTTTATTAAAGCAATTTTTTGTTGTGAACATCAGTAGTTGGTTGTACCTGTAGTGTAGTGTCAAAGACCACAAGTTTGGAACTGGTGGGGATGAGGTCATAGCACTTGTGGGATTTCATAAAGCGCATGTAAATATCACTGTCTGGCTCTTCAGCAGCTGAAAACAAATAATCAGAAGTCCATGACAATTGCAGTCAGTGACTGAAAATTCAAAGACAATGAATTCAATCAGCCTTTTACAATAACAATAATAATTTACCTTCATCATAAAGTTCAAGTTTTTCCAGCATGCCTTCAGCAAGTCCACAACTCTAAGAGCACAAACAGAGGCATATTTTTACCCATACCTTTCGTTTAAGCATCTTAAAGGCACAATATAAAAATTTTCGCCAATAGAGGTGTATAACACATACCAATATTAATCCCTGTTTAATTTTCACTGTGTCATGTTTAATTTCTACTCTTTCCAAAACACTTCTTGGGTCAATTCACCGATATGTTATCTTTAGCAACAGAGCCTGCTGCAAATGATACCAAATAAATGTGGTCCATGATGACTGTGAAAATCAACAGAGTGACCTTCTACACATTACTACTACCTCCACATCTTGTCATGAGATTCAATGTGTTTCTATGGTTTCTATGGCAACCGGGACAACAAGAATATTACATCACTGACAGGCGACGAGTACAAAATATTGGGCACTATTTAAAACTGATTTTTTTCTACTTACAAACATTTTAAATAAAGCATACAGTTTAACAAATTATATAACACTGTGCAAGTGGTTTTTGTATACTGTAAAACAGAACATAATTCAGTACCTATGACCTGCACACAAGCTCTCTGATCACAAATAACAGTTTATTCATTTAGAGCGATGTTCCTCAGGTACAACTTTCAAACACATCTTATCAGAGGATTCATTTTGAACAGATACCTCCTTATATCTTTAATCACATTTATTACTTTAATCACACTTAAAGTAATAACAAGATTTTTTTTATTTAATTCAACATTATTTAATTAAACAATAAGATTACCTGTTTCTCTGAGAAACTAAATCTAAGTATTTTTACTGCTATGAGGTACATGCAAAACAGATTGCCCTGAAGACATAAGCAATAAAACCTTTTGACTGATAGCAGTAATTCATACAGCTAATTATGTGATCATGCAATTTTAGTCCTTTAATCTTTTTAGGTCAGAATTTTTGTGGTAATCTCTATTATCCCACTGATTATGTTGGTAGAGCTTACCTTGTTTACTATTTTACGAGGAATATTTTGGCTAATCCTTTACTACGAATAGTATGTGCTAACAAAACATGTAGTACATGAAGTACATGAATTAAAATTTACACTTTTGGCGAGGATCAAATGGTCAGGAAGAGTGTCTGTTCTTGAGCCCAGTTGGTGTAACAGATGGTGCACAAACACATTGCTGGCCCTAAGATACATCACTCTGAGGTAACTGCCCACAAATACACAACATGTAAAATATAGTGATGTTTGCAAACATAAAAACCTTTTCTGAAGGTGAATGTGAATCACTGAAAGACACATTAAACTGTTTCTCATAAAATAAGCAAACTTATACAAATATATACAACACATATTCATCACATAACATCATTTAAAAGGGTACCATGTTTATCCATGTTTTTGTTTTAAAGTACAGTCAAATACAAGTTGCTATTACATAGCCTTAAAAAACAGCACAAGTAGTTTTTTGGTACTTTCACATGTCCTTGTCAGTGATTGGTAGTGTTCATTACAATCCATTTCATTTATATCAATAACATTATTTTGAATAAATGAAGCTGGTCGCTCACCTGGTATGAGGTAGAATTAAAGGTGCATGAGGCAATCGGGGGTTTGGTGGAGGAGGGAGTCAGGCAGAAGCGCTGAGCTGTGTCAGGAGGAGATGACAAAGAGCGAGTGCGGCGTTCCTCCATGTGCTCTGGATGACCCAGAGTCTCCAGAGGAAAGATCGGCTGAACTGGATTCTGTGTTGGGGTGGTGGGAGAAGCGGAAAGCCCAGAACCTATGATACAAATCAGTACAGATGGCAATAAAACACTGGATTTCCACAACAGCTTTAGCTGGATACAGCCATAAGTTTGATATGGGATTACAAATGACATTCTGTGCAAATCCCAAAGCAGAATTTAATACCAGGTGTAAATAGAGTTGTCACTCATGTGTTTTATGCATTTACATGTGCCTCACTGTAGCTGCAGTTTTTATCTTTTACCAATGCTTTAAAAATGGCAGCAGTGCTCTTCATGGCTTATCTAAATCCAAGCTGACAGGCTATAGTGAACATTCCTTAGCTCCCTTTTCTGGGAGACAAAACGTAGGCAAACCTGAAGGACTCTTTCCAACCATCACACCACATTCCTCACCACTAGGGTTGATAGTATAGTCACAATTACAAATAGGTGGTAAATGGGAATCAACCGTTTATACAATAGTTGTGAAAACCAAAGGGTGCCGAGCTGACAATGTTAGGGCCTCAGGGATATTAGTGTACTGTAGATAAAACAGCTATGCGAAAGAAAGATGTGATGCTGGATTTATGGCTGTAGACCCTGACTGTATCACAGAATATACACACTTATCAGCACACAGCAAAAAATGTGTATATCTGGTCAAAGTTTAATACGTTCATTCCATCACTTTCTGTTGTGGCAAAACTAAATCATGTTTGCAGGCAATAGTATTTGAAGGCCAATGTGTTTCATGAGCTTGGGATCTTAACTATCTCCTGACATTTAGCTACATTCTGCCAGCTGGCTGAGACCTGTTTGGTGCATTGCTGCGTTAGCTTCTTATTTTAGCCTTGTCACTGCTGCACATTCCACAAGGGCAGATAACGCTCACAGAACAGGGTCAGGCATCCACAGTGTGTGAGTCTTTGCTACATTCATCTAATCTTAGACTGGTTTGTCTCCTTTTGTTGCTGTTAGTGAAGGGATTTTGATTATTGATAATTGTCGCCATTTACTCTGGTACCTAAAGGATAATTGGTTCCTAATTCATTTTAATTATATATTAAATTATATAACTGTGTAATTGCATTGTTTGCAAAATGTCCACTAAACAATTAACCATTCAAAAAAAAAACTGTCTGTTTTGTTATGTACATGCAAATTTCAAATTTATCCATGTCAGTTGTTTAAGTAACTGTTATACTGCAAATGTGGCAGAATCCATGTCGTATTAACACATTTCCTGATCAACATTCAGAATATTGTTAACATCACAACATTAATCAGACTTTCCAAGACATCAGTGTCTCTAAGTACCAAAGCTCCTCTGAAGTTGTGAAGAACTCACAACTCAGTCATTCTTAAGGCTTAGAACTGAACCTAACCTTTATTCTAAGTCTCAACAAAAATCTAAATCAAAATGAGGATTTAGCAGACAGTGTGATGGGGCAACCTGAGCCTATTCGTTTTGCGTCAGGGTGACCGCTTCATGTGACACACTGTGAAGCCCCTCAGGGACACCAATGACTCTGTCCATCCAGTCAGGCCGATATAATGTGACCTATCATATGATTCTGTGCATGTGTGTTTGTATCCAAACATATTAGATATGTGGTAGATCCCTACAAAATGGCTGCTGTAATACCCCACCAACATCACTGTAAGGTATGACAACAGGCAGTTGTTTATTACAGGTAAAGTGCAGCATTTCTTTTTGACAACAAAAGAAGTACCAATAGATTTCCAGAAATCTCTCCCCAACTGCCCCAAAGTTACAGCAGTGGTTGAGTCAGTGTTGCTATATTAGCTGTGGTGTATTGCAAATCTTGACAACAAATGGTTAAATTTGGGGGGAGGGGGCTGCATTGAGTCCTGTACACCGGTGTACAGTATGTCAGGCTAGTTAGGATATCCACCAGCCCCACAGACTCACAGTGTTTACACTACTAGACACAAGCAACCTATGAATGGCTTAACATATTTTCTAAGCTGGTATATATTACATGATTAAAATACTAATGGTTACTACATGTAAATAATTAACATGCTGTAAACATCTGAAACAACAACAGCCAAGCAAATGTAGTTTAAATGTTCTGTGCATGCCTCAGCGTGAATTTGAGTTCAACTATAAAATAAACCAAACCTCAAACAGACTGCGGTCAAAAGAAGAGATGTTTCTGGTGACTGGTGATCTTTTATACTTTACTAGTAATGTCCTAATGGACCCATTGTCACATTTTTGTTTGCATCACTGTGACGAGGGTCCTAGTCGAATCAGCTGACAGCTCCGGGGTCTGCCCCGGCCCAAATTAGGTCTGAAATGTGTTTCCCTGCCAAGTGAATAATACGCAGGCACTTACATAATAAACATGGTCAATGCAGTCCGTGCAGACATACTGTAACTGCCTTTACCACTACATTGGAAGATATAGGCCATCTATTTTAATGATCTTGATGGGCAGTGGCCAAGTTCAGCAGACTGTAAAAGATCAATTCTAACAACAATATAGCACAATGCTTTGTGCCAAACAGTATTATTTATAATATACTGATAGATTGATTGGTTTGCAAGACAGATAATCAATTTCTCTCTTATCATAGCAGACTGGAACATTTCACTGAGTACCAGACAGACCCATTAACTACTGTTATGTCTATCGTAAGGCACAGAGACATATACTGATTAGTACTGTACCAGGTGGACATGGTGACTCTGAATGCCGTCGGGTGGACAGCAGCTTCTCGTCCTTGCTCCTCTTGCTCCTACGCAAACTGCCAAACCTCTTCATGGGAGTAAGCAGGCCTCACGTCCCGCCTGAAGATCAACCATACCCACCCGACTTCAACAAAAATTCCACAACACAGTTGTGGGTGTTGATAATAAAGAACACCAGAGTATGTATAGCAATGATGAAGACACCAGTTACGAAATGATGGATCCCAGCTGTGTATAACTGTAGCTCAGCAGGTGCAGAATGGTAGCCAAATGATACATAAGCATGTTACATAAGCATTCATTAACAGTCGTCCACCTAGTTTGTGTGTCTATAGCCGGTACACTAGCATTCCTTTAGTACTCCATGTAGAATTGAAATTCCATTGGCTGTATTCCAGTGTTGGTCATCTCCTAATTTCCTGTTTCCATAAGACAAATACCATCACTTTAATGCAGTCAGACGCATTCCTTAAACTGTTTCAGTTGAACAGACGCAGCCGATGAAACAGTAAGACTTGCTCGTACTCCCAGTTCAGGATATCAGAGAGGATGCCTTTCCTCACTGATTCTCACATGCTCTCTCTCTCTCTTTCTGTATGCTGAGACTGGAGTGCAGACTCCAGCCCTGCCCTCACTGCAGGAAGTTGTCAGGTGCAGCTGTGTGTCTCTTTAAAATAGCACACATGGTAGAAAGCTGTAAAAGGACACCAAGCAACACAAGCCACACACTTTGGTTCAACCCTACACACAGCCCTTTACTTTGGTCTTAAATTTGCATGAAGTTTCAATTGTTTTTATCACCCTTTATATGAAAGATCTGAAAATGTGACATTTATTATACAAATTCTCATGCCACAAAAACACATATACTGTCCATACAATGAGGAAACAATACTGTCTATACAAAAATGTGTAATTTAAAAGAAAACTATGCTAATTCATTTTTAACATTCTGTGTGCAATCCCATTACGGAGCAGAATCTTTTCACCTGGGCCAAATACCCCAGCAACCAGAACAAAGTGCTACAAAAATCTTAGCAACACCTTGACAACCATATAGAACAGTGTCATGCACCATGACAGTGAGTTTGCATAATAAGTAGCACCAATGCTCTACCTGTAAGCCTCTAGTTTGTGTAGTTGTGACTACTTTCAAAGACTTTATTGCTCAAGATAACATTTAAAAACAAAATGATGAAACAATTATGATCTTGAGTCTGCTGATCTTGAGACTCAATTATGAGTCTGCTACTTTAGTGACTATAATATTACCTCGCTTGTAACATAGATTGTTGCATAGTAAGCCACTCATTGGGTTTTGCTCAACACGATGTTGCTTAACTGATGTGGCAGATAATTATCTAAGTAAGAGAAATCCTTTCAGATGAAACCTTAAATACTATATGATATAAGACGCAAGATAATTTAATAATTATAATATATTAATTATAATAATTATTATATATATGTTGTGAACCTATACACCTGACTCAATTTAAGCAACTATAACTTTGTGTTTGGACAGATAATATGACAAAGAAAAGGAGACATTAGGTCATTTTTAACTGCAAATTTTCATTTTTGGGTAAACTACCCCTTAATACAATTTGTTCATTGTAATGTTAACACATACAGCTTTTTTTCTTTTTTAATGTATTAGTATATGTTGAAATAACATTAACAATAACATTAACTAGAATTAATATATGCTGTATTTGTTAATGGTCAGTTCATGTTGTCAAATAAGGTAATAAAATAATGTTAACAAATTGGACCTTATTGTAAAGTGTTACCGTATCACTTTTGCAAGCTAAAATCTCATTTGTTCTGTACCCCCCTCTCTTTGTTTCCAGCTCAGACAATAATATAAAAACTCTAGGGCAGTGACCTTTAAAACTGCTGATGCTGAGAGTGCTGTGCCTCTGAGCCTACATCTTATCAGGGCTTATTCCTGCTGTTTACAACACAGCAAAACAAATGCATCAATCCAGTACAAAATCCAGGGAATAAAGCCCTTTATATCTGCTCAAAATTACATAGCTGGATTAAATGTAATTGGAAGATTCAATAAACAAACAAACAGATCATTCCATGAGATCAATATCGGTTCCACAAAAACATTCAACACGACTGTTTAATCAAGTCAAAGCTCTGTTTTATAAGCAAGAAGAAATGGACACCAATGTTTATGCAGTTGTTTTAGTACTGTAGATTTTTTATATATACCACAAAATAGTGTGTGTGCATCCTTTCGCCCTTTTTAAACTGGGATATATAGATTGTTTGATTTATGGCGCCTCTTGGTGGAAAACAAGGGACATTATACATTATCCTGAGTCTGTAGGCTGAGTCTCTAAAGTGCAGTGTAGGCCACAATAAATGTCTTTATTATCAAGCACATTACTATTATATGTCTGATTTCATTCAACAGAAACAGTGGAAGTTAAACAGACTGTAACAGATCTGAACAGTGTCTGAATAGTAGCTACTGGGGTTTCATATTCACAAAAGACACTTAAAGAATACTTCAGCATTAATATGCCGTCACAAGGATGACAATGAGCTTTATCAAATCAGCTCTGTGATCTTTACAAACAGCTCTCTGTGGTTTAAAAATGCTCTGAAAGCTGTTTTCAATGGAAATAACCACTTCCTGTCACCTTTTTAAAAACTACAGAAAGGCAACAGAAAGATTACAAAAACGTCCTCTTTTGTAGAAACAATCTGGAAACATGAGGTATTCAGTTTGGTTTGGTACAGAACACAGTAACAGAATTTTTCCAGTCTCTACTGCTGGCTGAAATTCTGGAATATTCTTCTCATGGAGACTCAGACCTCCCCATGCTATCAAGGTAGAATGATTCACTGCTGTTTTTGAGGGCACAGACTCACCACTATGTTCCTTTTAAAAAAAGCATCTCAAAAACAGGTCTGTTGTTTTTCCTTACTGAATACTTGCCAGCTGGAATTCAAAACAAATATCAAATTATGTCAAAAGACAATTTATCTCACAAAACAATAAAAAAAAATCTGTTATGTCTGGAATTTGTGTCCCCTGCCCTTAGCTTACATAGCTTACACAGTTCACATTCTTAACAATAGTGACTGGTAAGTGAGTTAACATGCAAAGCAGATGCTCTCCTGACAATGAACCTGACATTTGCTTCTGCCAATAACGCACAAACCTAACTGTAAAATCATACACCATGGTAACACTTTGTTTCGGTAACTTATACATATAATCAAAATATCTCAACTATGTGATCTGATACTATAATGTTTATGTACGACTAAAACTTCCTTCGACTAAAACTCAAAGCTACCAAATGAAAAAAAACAATCTGCCCCACTTCTTCATCATTATTCATTATTTTTAAAACAAAACCTTTGATAACAGAAAGGTAGATTTATCAGTCCCTGACTCAATAAAGTACCTTGATTTAATAAAGCATATAACCAGCCCAGTGTTCAATGGAGACATGAGAATAACATCTCATAAAACATCTATCACCTACACATGCCCATTTTTAGAAATTTAAGAAGGGTTCTTTTATTTTATTATCAATAGATTTTGTAATTTTACATTTGGCTAAGACACAAAGAGTACAGCAATCCTAATGTCAATTTTTGCAGGACAAATGTTAATGCTATCTGTCAGCAACACCCATATTTGTGTCCCACAAACATATTAAGATTTAATAATGCTTACAGTCTTGCTGTCACCAAGCTTGAAATATTCTCCTGTACATTTCAATATTTTAAAAATACCAAAACACTGACAGTCACAAAAATAACAAATGAATGGTATTTAAAAACACACTGAAAATTGAAAGTGGTCTTGACTCATCTTAATGTTGCAACAAGCCAAAAGAAATTGCCTAACAAAAAGATGTTTAAAGCACTACACTCAGTTACACAATCACAACAAAATCAACCCCATACGTTTTATATAACTATTAGTAAGACATTAATATTATAATTCAACCTAATGTTAGTGTTGAATATCAGTGATCAGATTGTGGGCATGTTGACTGAGGCTGAGACAAACACAATATAAATCCTGTAACAACATCTGTATTGACTAAAATTTATGTTGACCATGTCTGTGCTCATTATGTTAAAACAAGTTAATGGGGTACATTGGATCTGTATAAATATACCCATGCATGCACTCTTATGGGTTCAAAATCAAAAGCTTGAAAACCAAAATTGCAATCATACCACTTCCTGTTCGAGTCAACAGGAAGTTAGGTTTTGTGTTAACAGTTCCCCTTGTGTACTGATGTATAACTCATTGTACAACTCAGTCAAAAATCATTGTAATATTTGAGAAAATGCAGACCTAGTCTGAGTTGTGTTGATATGTTGTTTGTGATTTGAAAGAATATAAATAATATGTTATATATTTTTTTAAATGGGCAGTGCCAATCTAAGATACTGATAAGTCAGTACTCCTATTCCTACTGTGTCTATCCTATTACAATACTCCTATTCCTACTCAAATACACAGTATATTAACAGTGATGATGTGAAACACCTGCTCACACAGCCACTGTGTACATGACTTCACAGCATTTATATACAGCCTGTTTATTCCAGCTTGTAAAGACACCTTAAAATAAACATTCTTGGGTTTTGTAGCTTTTAGTCCATGCATACTAACTTTAAAATTACTAATTATACTAAATATAAATCTATATATCTCTATATAGACGAAAAAAGCTGATAATTCACCATGCCCTTGATGGTGCATTGATGGTGCACATTGCTCTTTAGCATGAAAATGTCCCTCCATTAATGCCACAAGCTGACTAAATTTACATTTATTTATTTAGCAAACACTTTTATCCAAAGAGACCTAGAAACATACAAGCAATTTGTCAAAGTAACCAACAGCACATAGCAAATGATGAGCAACAGCTGTGGTGCTAAATACGCCGTAAAGCTTATTTGCTATTTTAACAAGACTTTTAATTTATTTCACCCCCAATAAATATCTTGGTCTTTAATTATTTTATTTAAGTCACATATTTTGACTATATTCTTCAAACACATTGCTTAAATGCTGACTTTAAGAACAAAAAGGGTCTTATAATTATCAGATTCTTCTATAATTTATCTTATATGTTCACAGCTTATTTCTTTAGGTAATCAACAACAAAATAAAGAAAATTAATACCAGGACATTACACTTCATTAACCATTTCTGTAAATACCAAACACTCCAGTATTTTCTACTAAACCCTCTAACAGTTAATAAACTAGTTGAAATGTGAGTTAAGTTATAATAAGATTTATTCACACTATATACCTTGCCAAGCAGACTTGTGTCTCACCTTTTCTAGATCTGGAAAAGAGCTTGATGCTGGCAGGAGCTGAGCTGGATGAAGAGCGGAAGATACCACTGAAACTGAGACGACGGGGAGATTTAGGAGGTGAGTCCAAATAGGAAGATGCTGGACAGGGGAAGATGGTTCTGGGAGAGCTTGGGCAGGTCCTTGGGCATGAGGATGCAGCTGGTGTACAGGGCTGACTGGCAGAAGACCTCACACATGAGCTTTTTGTAGGGCTGGGTGGACCACTTCTTTCCCCCTTCAACAAAACAGATTTAGAGAGGTTTTTAAAAAAAACTAGGCAAAAAAACTAGGCAGACAGTGTCTGTTTGTATTACATTTGTTCTGGTTTACATTTGTAAATTAATGTTAATAATGTTAATGCACTATTTATTTGGAGAGTAGAGGTCATCACAAATAATAAGGCGTTTGTTCACTGTTATAAATATTTGTCAGTCTTACCAAATTACCTTTAATTTTAGAAACAAAATAATTTCCTTATTTAGAAACAATGACAGATAAAAACTGCTTAGCAATGTCACACTTCTTCATTCCAGTCAATGTAAAAATATCCATACAATATTTCCATCTAACAGGGAATGTTTCTGAATGCTAGCTAATGTAAAATTTATCTGAAAACACACTGTTGTAGTAACATAAATATAGTAAAAAAAATAAAAATAGAACATATTTTACTATTTACAGAAATCCCTAATTTGTGCTTTTGTAAAGTTTGTCTGAGCAAGCAACAGTAACGCAGGGGGCACAGCCCAGCCACAGGTCAATTATACAGCAAATAACAGCCAGCTGAATTTTTTGCACCCAGCTATGATATCTTTATCCTGATACACAAGACCTCCTGGTCCACTAATCCTATCTGGCCATTAGTTAACAGGTTTTAACTTTGGAAGGAAAGTTTTTCCAATGACCTGACATAAAGTTTGGAATCTTTGCAGTGTCAGATGAAAGATTAAGCAGGAATGAAGAGTTGTAATAACAGAACCAAACAAAATGATAATGTTACTACATCAGCGTACAAAAAAAAAAACTGGGACAAAGCCAAAACATTGCACAACACTGATGAGGAAATGTTTACGACATGCATTTAGAAAAGGTATTAACTTAGCAACTGTGGGGTTCTTTGCTAAATTATAGACTGTAACATTTTAAAACAACAGTCCTGTGACAAGTGTAAATCTATTTTGGTCAAATTTGTTCATTGTAAATTAAATAATACCAATATTCAGTTGCATTGTTTGGACTGTTTTGACAAGTAGTATTTTTTGGACTGTTATTTTTTTGTTTAAATGTGTTTTTTCGAATATTATCAAAAAATATTGAATATTAAGCTTTTATAATAGCTTACATTTCATTTTGTTATGTGTGGCTGGCCCTTGATCTGCCATAATATTGTGCACAGGGGAAAAACATTTTTGAGATAAGTCTAGCAGTGGGTCGAAAATATTGACCTTTAACTCTTTGGCAAACACTTTGTTAGTGTGTCCATGGCATTTAATAGGCTTCTGTTTTGTAAAGGCTATTTTCATTGCCTTAGTTTTGTTTGGCCTGTGATTGCATGGGGAGGGGAGGCGTTACCTTCAAGCTTAGCTGTGAATGGGTAAGATCAGCTGTGCTGGAGGCAGGAAAGAGGTTTGTTGGGAAGCTGGCATTATAACGTCAGAGGTTCAACAACTGAATTCACAGTTAACCAGTGTTTAATATGGGCAATTAATTTATAATGTCAACAAATTAACACAAAATCCAGTTAATTCATATGGGGACAACTAGTACATATTTAAGACTATTTATATAATTATATAATATTATATAATATTTAGATAATTTATTCATAAGTGTGTTTGCTTAACGTTCAACCCAACCCATTAGCTTTTAATAAGCCAAACCCAAAAACAAAACCAGCATGGGAACACACCCACTCTTTTCTTCTTCAACAAACCGTGTCATTATTGTTCAAATGCGTGTTTGGACAGATCAACTTCATTTCTAAAATACTGTATATTTTGTGTACCAATCCAGGATTCCATGAACCCACACACAATGTACACAAGAATTAAATGTAGAAATGTGAAGTTACGCCTAATGATGCCTGATTCTGAACTGATTCTGTTTTTTGGGGCAGCTTTGGCCCTAGCAACAGAAGATATAAAGTAATATTTGGAGAGAAAGTAACAAATAAATTAACAAAATTGTTTTACTTTATTCACAGTACACAATAAGCTGATCAGCTGAAATGTGATTCTGAATCAGCATAGCAGTCTACACAGACCGAAAATCTTTTTCTTGCGTACTGTACCTTTCTCATTTCATCTTTATCTGATCTGTCCATCTCTCCATCCATAAGCGAGGATGCAAATGTACTCAAATCCTGTGTTAAAAGACAAAACATCACTGTTAATAGTCAAAGCATACATAAACACCACTGCTCGCAACTTACATAACAGTCTGATATAGATCAGGAGGATAGTTTATGTGTTACTAGTTTCAGTAAACAGTATATTGCAGTACATTATTTCGGTTTACAATCAATTTAAACAAGAATACATTTACAAATGTTTGGGAAAACAGATATTTGCTAAGCATATTATATACTCAGTATGCTGAAACTATCAAAGCAATGTTATGAGACCAGCACAGAGCTACAGTGTTTACATTTTTTAACAAACTAACAAACAAATGGTTTACCTAAAGCTCTGTCTGTATATTAAGCAGGAATATAAGAAATCATTTTAACATCAAAAAATGACATACTTTGGCTTAGCCAGGTCTTTAATGATGTACTTCTTAATATTTCCCTGTTATTTTCTATACTGTAATTTACAAAATAAAAACTGAATGAATGAAGACACTTGGCAATCTCAGTTGTCTTAATTTCAGCATTCATTTAGCAGGTGTTATTAATAATGTACAAAGACATGATTAAACAGCTATTCAACATGTGATGTGAATTTATGCATACTCTGGCAGATATTTCTTACTCAGCTAAAGAAGAGAAAATGAGCTCTTATTCAGTCAAGGCAGACTGGGAATGAGATCAAACGCTGGTTTGTAATGTATGACAACACTGGTTGAAAAACACTGTGGGGGACGTTTTCCTAATACAGTGGTAAGTTTAGCCTAATACAGTGTTCATTTAACATTCTTAATAAGTAGATTATTGTGAGCAACACAAATGCATTTGGTATTAGACACATTACATTATCATTAACAGCCACTGCATTCACAAAAGTGCGTTAAAATACCCATCATATGCTTTGTAGTTACCCAAATACCCAAGCTAATTTAAAATCCTGCTTTTACACAAAGGGAAAAAAGAAAAAAAGGTTAGGAAAAAAAGAACAACTTGGCAGGTAATTTTAAAATTTATGCAGTATGTAAACAATTAAACAAGTAATTTTGCAAAGAAATTTTTGGTTAATTCTCACTAAGCAGTGAATTCATTTTTAGGCTACACCCTTTGTTTACCTCAGGCACTCCACAATTGGCTTGCCAAGTGACACCAGTTACCAAAGCCTCTTTGAGTGAAAGCACATGGTGGTGCAGTTACATGCCCTATGTTTTCATTACTAATTCATTATCAGCTTACAGTACAGGCCAACATTACGCCTGTCTTATATAAAAGAAAACTAATTATTCTCAAGGTATGACAATGACTATATCCCCTAAGGGCAAAATTCATCATATTAAGACAAGTTAGTCCATATTGACTTTAGGAAATTATAAGACACTGTTAACCAATCCCATGGTGTTTACCCATGTTAAACTGACCAGCACAGGCCAGGCAGTTCTAAGTGGTTTACAGGACGTTGCTGTGCAAAAACTTGGAGCTACAAGTTTCAGCTACTATACTGCATGCCCATGTACTGTAGATGGTGAAGCCGTTGTATCTTGTTCTTTAGACTTGTCATCTATGTTAAGAAAATAACTTTGCAAGTACAGAAATGGTGGTTCAGAGGCAAAGGTTTCAGATTGTAGCTTCATGGTTTAGGGTTTAAAAAGGTTATTTCAATTCCTAAAAGTGTGAGCCCTTAGTATAGTAATAGTGATGTTTGCCTTTGCATGCATGTCCCTAAACTTATTAAAACCAAGTCTACAAGTGTACCGGTAGAAACTACTATGGCCATCATAGGTTAAAAAGGCCAGGTATGTTTAAAATCAAGTAATGAGTAACTCAGCAAAGTTAATACATTTACAGTGGCCATGAATTTTATGATTTTGTATAGAGTTCAGTCCATTTCTTCATTTACAACTCCCTCCCGAACTGTAGAATTTCAACAGAGGGTTCTTTATAAGTATAGCCAGGACAACACCTCTCATAAAGAAAGAGCTGAGATTGTATAGAGACAGAGAAAAAAATAAAAATCTCATCTTACACCAACAAATAAATGTTTTGCTAATGAGAAATGAGGAGTAGAATACTGTACGCATGAGGAGTAAAGACATTTTGTCTTTAAATAATACGATTTTAAGGAATATTTAAAAAGTTTAGAATTTTTTTCTAAAATTTAAAAAATGTTTGTAGCAGAAGTATAATATAATGTTTGAATAGGTTTTTGACCTTATATACTGATTTATAGTACTGATTTATACACTGCTGTCTGTTTAGATGCACATCAACTGTTATAAACGTGACTGCTACGCCACATGTGTGACTGCTACTAAGTTTATGAGTTCGGTTATGGTTACATGCAGTGATGGTTAAACTTCATGTTGAGGGCAGAGGAAGCTTCAGGGAAAAGGACCATTGCCCAGGTTAAGTGCAGGATAAGCCGTTCCCTTTGAGGTTTAAAGAAAATCTTTGAAACCAAACCCCTGTTAGAGAGACTAAGTTTTAAAAATTGGGGTTAGGGGCAGGTTAATGTCTTGGTAGGCTTATGTAGTTTTCCCAGGGAAGCAAGAAAAATTTCAAATCAATAGTTAAGTCACTCTCAAATAATGCTGATTAATTGCAGCAGTGTTCAATTCGCATAATGTTAAATGACTATAACACAAAAAAACACATGTAAGAGCAGGACATTTTAAAAGATGTCTGTCATTGTGTTTTGACCCTCACTGTTTTCAAATCCATATGTAGGGCACTAATATTGAAATTGTCCTCATAAATATTGTGAAAGCCACAAATGACTTAAAATGACTATTCTTATGTCAATATAGTTTATGGAGGGTTTGCTTTAGGGGGCAGAGATTATAAATAGTTGTTATGAAACAATGGACGTCTTCAGTAATATAATGAAACAAACCTGTTCGGGGGTGTGTCCTTTTTTTAAAACAACAAATGTGACTGTCAGTTATTTAAAAATACGATTTAAAACACATTTGAAAGGTTTGGGTTTGGTTGGCCATGCTATCAGGGAAATATCTGTAATATGTTATTCCAAATAAAACTTCTGTAGTTACCACATTAATAGTGAAACTACTTTAAATCTTTGAGGAAGAGAATGTCAAACAACCTCTGTCACTTCGTGGGCTGTTACAAGTTTTCCTTATCTGTATTTTAAGTAGATGACCATGAATAGCATCCCATAAAGGATTAATATACTCACTCAGTGGCCTTCATGGTGTTATTTAGACAGTCTGAAGGGCAGATGATGAGTCACGGCAAAGCAAAACACGCTCTCTATACAGCTGTTCTCCTCACTTCCTATAAAAACAGCTTGGCTGTCGCAACAGCATGGCGTGCCGAGCTTTTACTACATAAATGCACAAGCGTACATTTCGGTCAGATCAACGATCTCGCCGTAACTGTACAGTGGCGCATGTGTACTCCTTTGTTGCCGAACACACAAAAACAAAAAACTCGGTAGGCCTGTTCAGCCAAATCCTGAAAGCGCTCATGTTTGACACAGGCGTTCGTATCGAGGCGGGGAGGGTTCAGCTTATATTTTGACAGCTCTTGATTGCTTTAGCAGACCTGATTATATATTTTATGACACCTATATTTTATATATTTAATTATATTTTTAAGCTTTGTACGACTGTAGTAAACAGAAAAACACGCCCTTTAACTCTAAAGCGAAATTGGATAAAGTTGTAATAACTTTGTTCTGCAACTTTTCAAAATATAACATATGTAATATATAACATTTAAAAAATGTGACAATGAACATTTAAAAATGTTTTAAACGAACACAAAGTAAGATTTATTGAAAACAGCATCAAAGCGTTACACGCGCCTACGCAGCAATTCATCACGTCAAAATCCATGTGTGCGTAGTTACTAAATATACCGAAATGAAATGAAACTATATACGAAATGAAACTCACTGGCATGTTTAATCGCAGAGATCGCTTTTTCTTCGAGGATTTCTTTGTA
Source organism: Yasuhikotakia modesta (assembly GCA_036877545.1). Lineage (NCBI taxonomy): Eukaryota > Metazoa > Chordata > Actinopteri > Cypriniformes > Botiidae > Yasuhikotakia > Yasuhikotakia modesta. Next base: position 12,199 of record JBAJNP010003612.1, on the reverse strand, counting down.
AAGTCCTTTTTCTTGGAGTCCATCACCGTGCTTCCCATGCTGTCTACTGACAATAAATGTTTCTCCGCAGGGTAAATATACGCGCTGTACTGTCGAAATCTTTCGCTCTTCCTAAGCGATTAAATGTTGAACTTTTGCAAAAGCGCGTCTGAAAATAGGCACATGTCGAGGTTCCAGTTCCTTATCAGTCTCGCTACTCCGTGCAGGGACATCCGCATTCAGCTCGACAAAGTCTGTGTTATTGGTTCGACTCCCGCACTGACTACCTTTCTTCTTCATCAGACTATCCGTCCGAATAGAGGCGCACGCCTTTCGCCTGCACAGTAAAGCGAGTTGAAACCAAAGAACTGGTACTGAGACTTGAATTGTGTTAATCCGGGTCTAAATCTTGGTTATCTGGAAGTTTCAAGCTTGCTTAAAAAAAGGCGCTCCTAGCATCTGTCACTGCCAGCTGAGGGTATTTTAGACCCAATGACAATTTTCTCACTCCTCACTATGGCCTTGGGACTGTGGCAAGCAGTTATATCCACCCATCCATCAGTTTATGTAGATACATGTGAAATGAAGACAAAATGGACTGGAGCACCCTGATGCTCATCAGCTTTTCATTAGCAGAAGCACTAATATGGACTGTGTGGTAACCAGCACGCACACATTCATTTATCCACCTTGCAGGTTTCTGCATGGAAAGCTACTACACTCTGTATCTGGTTTGTTTGTGCTTCTCTGACATGTGGTGATCCAAAGATGAAACAGGATACTTGTCTCATAGCACCTTAGCACCTTTTCAGATGCCTTTATAAAAAGCAAAAAAAAAAAACAATTTATGTTTTTCATGCATCATTATGTTGATGATGTATGATAACAGATGTTACATTGTTGTCACATGTTCAGTTGTGACTCCTGAATTCTGTATGCACACAGATTGAATCGACTCCCATATGACTTCCAATTGTCACTTCTAAATCATTTGGTTGTGTTAAATGTTTCGGTAAAGGTATATATACAGTAGACAAGTATTTTAGTTTTTAAAAGATTCTGCTAGTAAAGTCCACTTTGAGATCAAGAATCGGAATTCCAACTAAAAGTATGTTGAATGAAGAAATGAAGGACAAGCTAATGAAATAAATTATGCATGTTATAGAAAATGATGCCAACATTTCCTTGTGTCCATTATTATTTACTTTTACCAACTTGTAAAACATATGCATTCACTTAAGTTATTTGCTGCCTCTTTGATTTATTTTAAAATTTTAAATTAATGTTAAACCTTTTATCTCAAAATGTTTAACATTGTCAAAGAACCTTTCTTTAATGCTTGTTGTCTTGTGCAGAGTGCCTGCACATTTGGGACCCAATTTGGTCTGAAATCATTGTGTGGCAAACTTGTATTTTCTGTGTAATTCCACAATCACACAACAAGACCCATACGAATATGGACAGCAACCTGATATATCACATGCCAAAGTTTTGGGTGTTTTTGTTAACAGGGATTGTGCATTACTGTTATTATCTATCTGAAAAGGTCACGCTGTGACATATTGATCTTGTACAGGTCACTTGTTTTTATGTGATATGAGGTCAGAATTCACCAAACATGAACTTTGGAGTGCTCCAAAATGTGATTTTTGAGTTTGCATTGCTGCATTCGCATGTATATAAATATAAGTCAAAGAAACGATAAAGTGTGGTGTGACCGCACCTACAGAGATTTGATGGTCTGTTGTTATGACATTATCAGCCTTAAAGGTACCTGCAAAAGATGAGGCTGGTGCCATCTATTGGACAAATCATACAATGAAACGTTCCTGTCCAGTCTGTAAATGTAACATTTATGCATGTTGTATTACTAAAATTAAATGTAATTAAAACTTTGGACTTTGGAATATAAAGTTACTTCTTTTATGCTTTGAAGGCAACTTCCTGGCAATATTTAAGACTCAGATATAAGATTTTGGACCAGATGGCTATAAAGTAATTGTTAAAATATCTCGGATAAGTAAGTTTGTCACGTTGTTTGGGCACTCACACAATGGTGTCCCTTATGCTTTTGTTTTTTTCTAGATTAACTTGTCATCATCTAAAAATACAGAATGCTGCAATTGGACTTAACCAAGTATTTCAGAAAACATTAGAAAAATTATTTTACTTTGAAAATGCTCTGCTTGGTTTACCACGGACATGATGTCAGCAGATGCATAATACAGTTCCTAGAGGGCGCTGGTGGACGGCTACGTGTATGGACGTAGTACAGTGTCATACAAGATGGATTGTTTGCTTACACCTCATTGATTTATAAACACTTATCTTGATTTAAAAAGCCAAAAAACATACTTTATGTAGTCTCACAATGTTCATATTTCATTAAAGAAGATAATTCAGACAAAATGTATACATAATGATAGTACAGTGAAAAGAGGCTTTTATTTTGAAACTACCCAGAATGGGGAAACAAACACAAGGGGCACAGCAAACACAGGACATTAAATGGCAGATAAACTGAAGGTAAGGAGGAAACAAAGGTGCAGGGACATGGTGTTGAGACTTGTGCTTCCACGTAGAGCACAAGAGGCACCGAGCATTCAAAAAAAAAACATCCAAGAACAAACTATTTTAATGCATTAATGCTAAAATAAAGCTGAAAACTGACACTAGAGACCACTATACACTATTTTCAACATTTTCAGTATTTCTGTAGCTAAAAAAATAACAATGTATTACACTAAACATTCTTTAAATGTCACAGACACTTTTAATTAGGAGCAGCACCACTCTTTATATTTGCAGTGGGATATTGCATTTACATTTATGCATTTGGCAGACGCTTTTATCCGAAGCGACTTACAGTGAATTCAAGTTATACATTTTTACCAGTACATGTGCTCCCTGGGAATTAAACCCACAACATTTGCCCTTCCAACACAATGCTCTACCAACTGAGCTACACAGGAACTGCAGAATTCTTGCAAGAGGTTGACTGTAAGTTAGAGGGCTACGGGAGGCTTTTCATTAGATGTCATTATGAAGCATTGGGTAAGGTAGATTCGGAAAATTGGATTCCAGTTGTTGATTCCCACAAGATGCTGCACATGCAGTGGCAGAGCCAGAAAAGCCACCCTTTTTGGCACCCCAGAGGGACCCTCCCCCTGAAATGGCCACACCCCTTTTATTAAACTGTTGTTTTGTCACTGTGTCAATGTTATTATAGATTCCCTGCCAGCTTTAACAACAGCAGATATTTTGAGTAACAAGGATGTTGTGCTTTTCTCTACATGTTCTAATGTAAAACATTCCAACATGCTGGCAGCCATTGTGCTTTAAAGAGTCGCATCATATAGTCCAGGTCATGGGTTGCTTCATGTGATGCACCATCAAATCTTTACAACCAACATTTTAACTTGATGTAGATAAAAATTGCATAACATTTTTAAAATTATAAACTATTTCAAAATAATTTAAGAAACCCAAACTGTTTCCCTGGAATATGTTTTTAATAGAAGCTTCTAATTTCCTGTTATAATGTTTCAGTTTCCATGGTGACACATGAAACTGGTCACCTAAATGTGGTGCTGTGATGCTGACTGCAAGAGGACAGTGTCAGTGTCTTTGTCGTTCCATACATTCCTTTATTAGAAAATGTACCAAACATAATGAAATATTACCTAATTAATTGCATTTTATTTTCCTTTAAATGCAAAATATTCATAGGTGTTACTGCCATAGGCACTAAAAGGAAACAAGGAAGCAATTTGGTAAATGTTTTGCTTTCTCGTTCAAAAGAACAAACAGTGCAGCTGTGAAATTGCACTGCTGTGACCACACAGGAAACAAAAATACAGAATTTACCTTGACCGGAGGTAGGTAAGCAGATAAATTTATGGCGAGATAATCATATTATCACAATTCTCTACCAGTTGAGCTACAGAAACACTAAAGATGGGTAATAGTTGAAGGTCTATCTTTCAACATTTGATATGTTGTCTGTGTTCTAGTGTGAATATAATATCGGTATATGAGATTTACAAATTGGTGTACAATTCAGGAACAGGGTTTAGAGACACTGCAATTTCAAATTGCAGAAAGTCGTGAAAATCAGAAAGTAGCCATTTGTTAGTGGTCTTTATTGACACCCATGGGAATTTCCATGGCATAGGACCAAAATTTGTCTCAAATACATAGTGATATATAAGTTTGAATGATAAGCAGATGTTTTGATTATTCTGAGTCTGAATTACTTCATTACAAATTTTCAGTTGGGATTATGCATTTTTGGTTTCCGTCTAACAATGCCTGGCAACAGGCGGGGTGTCTATGTTGGTCACATTGTTCCAGTTCGGTAAGCTCTCAAGGTGAAATTGTTGGGAGAATCTGGTATGGTAGATTGGAAAGGAAAATAGAGAAACTTTCTAGGCTGAAAATGCCCCCCTAGACAGTTTCATTTGCATTAAAACTTTCTTTTAAACCAACAGTTCTGTGGATGTTGCCACACAGCTCAGTTTGCCAAACTAGAACACAGCCTTATGTGGTTAGACGTCTAATGACTAACCTTTCAGCTTGAGGCCACTAATGTTCTGTTGATTAAAATAACAAATGAATGCAATTGCATTTTTACATTTTTATTAGTGGCACTTGCTATAGCAACAAAGTATTTAAGTTTTGTTCATCACTACCACATTTGTATTATGTATATTTACAATACCTCAATTCATGTGGTTTGCTATTAGAGATGATTTTGGTCTTGCAAACAGCTTTAGACAAACACACCATTTTCATTTTCACTGATTTCACAATTTTCGTTGTGTAAACAGCTTGACAGGAACCTTACCTAAAAAGTACCATTTTTAAGAATTTTTCATAATTTCTGAAACAAATGTTTTTATGGAATTTTTTTTTTGGTGAACTTAACCTACAAAAATATCAACACATTACCAGCAGAAAATAAGCTGTGCATCAATTAATGATGTAAAATATTTTATTATTTTTTGTAAATTTAAATTCAGTTCCTCAAATACCAAACCCTATATTGCTCTGTGTACTTCAAAAAACTTCAGTTTTCAAAACAATTTAGACTACTATACAGAGCAAAAGAAAAAACACTAGGAAATTGATGTATTTTACAAGACAGTAAAATATCCATGAAACAATTTTGTTACAGCTGTTCATTGAGAAAAATATATACAACCAACTTTTGAAAAAATTCATGCCCAGTACAATACAAAGTCTAAACTGTCCATTTTTCGATGTGAAATTGTGCACACAGAGAAACTCCCAAATTGAAATAACAAGGCATGTGAAACGTGAAACAGTTTTTGGCTACAAAATGAATAGCGTTCTTTTAACAGATGCTCCACTTCAATCAATAAAACTAATACAAGTATATGTTTCATATGTACATATTTTTCAGAGATTTGTACCCCTCCCCCAAAATTCCCACTCATGTCTTTAACAAGCAAAGTATGCCACCAATGACATCTACTGACAATGTTTCTAAAGTTCTTGCGCAACGTCATGTTTCTGACACCCTTCAGAAAAACCAACTATCACCAACAAAAACCAAGTGTGATCTGCTTGTGCCTGTTTGTGCAACGCCTGTGAATTAATATTCGGTTTGTGAGGTTTAAAGTTTATTTCACAGTTATCCTACATCTATATTGTGACCTGATTTACTAAAATGTCCTATTTTTAGGTTTCTGGCAACTGTGTCACTATCGTCCTTAACAAAAAAATGGAATAAAATGAAACGATAAACAACCAAATTTTCTGCAATGTATAAAGCACAAAATCACTACAATACCACACTCTAAGCACAGAGAAAATACTTTTCTTGTGAATGATTAAAATTACCATTGTAATTTTGTACAATATCATAATTACACATGTCCTCTGAAAAGGGTATCATGGTGTGTCTTTGTTAAATAATTTTGAGGAGGAAAAGAAACGAGAAAAGCAAAACAAAACATAAGCACATCTAAAATATCTGAACAACAATATGAATAAGAGTGAATAAGGTAGTATTTGGTCAATCATTCCGATATTTCTCTATATTTACACATTTACAGATGTAACAGAACCTCAAACTGCGCGCAAGAATCGCAGCCGGGCTTCCTTTTTATCGGCATAAAACCAATTTTAAAAATAGGCCCACTCATTCACTCACAGTAATAAATACAAAACACCTTTATTTTCTTACACTAAACAATGAGAGATATCTAGGTTAAAACTGACTCATGGAATCAAGTATTTTTGATTTTTTTGTGAGTTCATTTCTTTTCTCCTTTTTTAGTGCAACATTTTTTCCCTTTTGCGGAAGTCAATTCCGTACATTCTCCATTCAGTGATGTTCTACATTGATTTCTACGGTACTCTATTGATCACATCATACAGATGGGTCTGCCCCCTCTTTCAACCTATAAGGCATTACCCGGCACAGTGCTCCCCCTTCTCGCTCTCCTTCCTCATTCGCTGGTGAAATCTGCCCCAACTGACAGGTACACACAATCAAGCGGAAAAACATACAAACCTAATGCTTACAGACATACACACAGACATCATGGCACATGTACATAACGGAAACCTTTTCCTTTCAAGTGAAGAAAATTATACGAATGGCTCTCACACAATGCTGTATTCTTGCGTTGTGTTTTCCTCTCGGTTTTGCACGTAAAAAAATTATTGTCCGTTAAAATCACTTCCAGAATTTGCTGCTATTAGCTTTTCATTGACTTCCTTTTTTAAGTTGGAGCTTATTTCTTCTCCGGACAATTGGCACCTTGTTGTGGGAAAAGTTCCTGTTTTGATTGAACTCATGATCAGTTCATCCATTTGCGGCAGTTGGAGGCTCCACAGTGACATGAGACCTTGCTCTGATTTTGAACCAGGGAGAGTTTGTAATCGTAACACAGCTGAAACACAAACACATCATGCATGGTTAAAGCCATAAACAATGTGGAATGAGTCTTATAAGAAAATTAACTTGCCGTAAATGCTAACTCACACAAGAGTTGTGCCACTTATGCACACAGTAATTTTGAGTAACAAAAAACACCCTCACTAACCAATCCAGTGTTTAAATAAAGTAATTCCCTTTTTTAAACAAACAAGCTTCTTTTCTGGGTGAATTAGGATTTTTTTATATTGTGCTTTACAAATGTCAGCATTAATATTCTGCTATTACTGATCACAAAATGCATCAGATTTATTAAGATACATTTACGTTACATTACTAATGTTCAATGTACCAATGTAACTATATATAGTACAGAATTATAACCAGACATATGTCCAGACACACAGTGTTGTCACGTTCAGTAATTCTGAGACCTGATTTAGGTGTTTAGATCACTTTCACTGTTTCACTGTAAGTCGCTTTGGATAAAAGCGTCTGCCAAATGAATACATGTAAATGTAGATCATAGCCATGTAATGATACCGTACATTTCCAGTATACCAGATCACTGCATTGCAAATAACAGATGCTATGATATGAGTGGGCACAATTCCCCTGAGTCTCACCTCCTCTCCCCTCTCAATCCTGCGAGCTGCGTTGATGATGATCTTGTAGCCCCGCTCAAACGTCACAACCTCAGCCAAACAATTTGGTGAACACGAATGATTGATGTACCTGTGGGATCAATTACATTAGCCTGCTTCAAACTGTAGCACATTGTGTTTCAACAGCAAATTTGCAAAACAGCGAAAAGTATGTAGATGAAAATTAAAGAACAGCATAATTTCACAGTATTTATGTTTGTTAATGCAAGTATATTTGTTCATTGATCTTTTTGTTAATTCACTGTGCAATAATGTTAACAAACAATGTATTAATATTTTCTAATTTTTTATATTTTTATGTTGACTAGGGCAGTTAAATATGGATCTTGATTGTAAATTGTCTCCAAAATCATACATCTAATCACAGAGAAGTAACTACATAGTTTGAAGCATTATTCACGTATATAGCGCAAACACAACATGATATGTAGTAGCGCAGTAGATACTAGCTAGTAAATATCTAACTGTAAATATGAGCAATGGTAACAGTAATAATAATCTTAGCAGAAGAACTACAGCAACAGCCTTAGCAAGAAATATTTAATACAAGCAAAAAACCCAATACATAGAAATTTGAACAAACTGCTGCAAATACTAAGCAATACTAAGATCAGAAAAGCAATACTAAGATCAGATTTCATACAGCACTAAAGATAGGTGGAATTATGCACAGCACAACATGAAATCAGTATGATATGACAAATTTCACATTACCCACAATTCACTGTCAAGTATAGAACATATTTGCTGATGTGACAATCCGAGTTCATTTCTCACCTGGCAGGGCTTCCAGAGCGGGTCGCATCGATAACTTGCTCACTGTTGATGCGGAACATGTACGCTGGCCGGTTCTGTGAAAGAAATCCCGCAAGATTTAGACAAATGGATTTGGACAGCGTGTCAAGTTAACATTAATCCTTGTACTAAAGCCTCAGTGCTGAGCTTTACCATAGCCTTGTACTGCAGCTCTCTCCTCATGGCCACCTCAGTCCGCAGAATATCCCCCATGTATTCAATCACCATGGTTTGCTTCTCAATGTCACGAGCTGCGAACAATCCAAGACCCTGCAGACACACACAGTGTATGTTATGCATCAATAACCTGTGCCACAATCCTCACACATACATACTAAAAAAAGTGTAAAAATGAGAATAAAAAAAAGTAAATACATTGTCTCGACTTTACAAAAAATTTCACAGAAGTTTAATTTTTAGGGCTGGGAGATTGGATCAAACTCAGCATTGTCATACAGATTGGCTGTTTGTGGACTCACATGAATTCGCGAGTGCGCCAGATAAATGTTTGTCTTCCACTCGCTAGTCAGCCGACGGTATTGAGATGACTTGGAGTGCACAAAGTGCTTGCTGTGGGATGATCCGCACTCTACTGCACCCGTGTTCTGAATGCAGTGAGATTTTCTGTTCCAAACAGACAGGATCTTCACCCTGTATATAAATATGTGAGACATATTTCATTACTCGCCTGCAATGGATGCAAAATCGATTTCACAATCTTTATTAATAAAGATTATGATAATCTTTTTTCACAATTTTTCACAAAATTAACATTTTTATAACGCTTTAATATTTTTGTAATAAAAATACTGACCTTTCATGGTGGGGGAAGGTCTGCAGCTCAGAACGTGCACAGCCAGATGGATTGATTGACAGCGGAAGCATCAACATGGGGTTCCGTCCATAACGGAATCTGTACCTTGAACACGCCTCCACACCTGGCAACTAGAATTGATAGATTGATAATGAGTTAGTAATAATAACTGTATAATGAGTTAGAGTAATAACTGTAACATGGTCCAAAAACCACAACATAATCTGAATTAATAAGAATGAAAAATATACAAATTTAGCATCAACCATGAAGAAAAAAAATTATACATGGCTTATGTAATTAATGGTTCTATAAAACTTATATAGACACTGTTTATATATCAACTATACAGTGGTCAAACTTTACTGTACATGGATAACATTTTAATTACATAACAACTGTGTTTAACGAAGGTGAGGTTAATATAGTTACCGATTCAGCAATACGGGTAACTGCTGAGGTGGTTAGCCCAAACAGATCCTCTCCTTTTAGATAGACAGGGAAGAGTCTCAACATGCCTGTCTCAGCCCGCCTCTCTGCAACCGGCCCAAGAACCTTGTCCCAGACTCCTACAACACAAGTGACAATAAAAAATGTACACACCAAAAATATGAAATGCTGCTATTATCACACAGAGAACTCTGTAATACAGTAATGAAGCTTTCTGTACTGTACCTTTAGCTGTGGTATCAGTGAGCACCAGATCCTCATATCCCTGCTCTATGACACGGATGCTGAACTCTGGAAGCCCCTCCCGCTCTTCCACTGAGCAGACGTATCGGCAGCGTTTCTGACCATGCCTCATGCTCCAGTACAGCCGGCTTGCCTCGTAGCCAAGTGGAAAGATGGCTGTAGATGAGTGGAATGTAGGCAGCAGGGCAGGTGGAAGTTGACCTACTGCATGGAAAAGCAAGCTACCCACACGAAAGATGTGGCCTCGCTCAGGCTGTTGCACAGCTGCTGCCAACTGTCGCAGTTCATCGCGCTGTACAAAGACACGGCGGAACACAGAGAAGCAGCGCAGTTGCTGCTCTAAGTGCAGGGTGGCAGTGGCACCTGCTCCCCGCGGCCGGTGCTGGTGGCACAGCATTGTCTTGTCCTTGAAGAATGTACAGCCAGCCTGCAGTGCACAGGTGAAATGGTAGATGTTCAGGCAACGCAGCCTATGGCAGCCGCTTGTGGCACCTAAACGCTGACAGAACGCACAGACCACGGTTTGTCCGCGCTGACGTGCCAGTTCCACATTGATCAGGGCGCCACCTTGAGTCTCGTATACCTCAGAGGACCAGAGGGCACAGTTGAGGTGCACCCAGGTGTCCAAGTCCAGGTTCAGCAACCTGGCAGGACCATCTGTCAGCCCGTCACCCACCTGCTGGCAAAAACAGCACCGGCGGCGATCTTTGGTGGTAGCGCACGGCCGTAGGGATGAGCTCAGCTGCTGCAAGAGTTCCTCCACTTCAAACTCTGAAGTCTGGGCTGTGGATTTTGGTATCACAATCTGTACCGTCCACTTCCGCCAACGCAAGCCTTTCCAACGTTTCCCATGATGCCACTGTTTGTCTTCAGCAATGTTCTGCGAACACGGTTTCAGCTTAACAGTAACTTTAAGATGGCTCTGTGATAAGGTTTCAGGTCTGGATTCTTTCTTGATCGCATGTGCTGGCCCAGCTGGGGTAAAACCTGTATAAGGGATTGGAGAGGGAAGGGGCGGCTGGGGCTGGAGTTGTGCCAGGCAGTGGACATCTAGTGAGGACATGTTGTTGCTGTACTGGTGCTGGACTTTAAAAGGACTTTGTTTCAGAGCACCCTCGGAAAGCAGAGCAACAGATGCCTGAAACGCATGTACATAATGTTCAACATGCAGAACCAAATGCAATCAAAGGAAATGCAAAACAGTTTTTACTGACAATGAAAAACAAACCTTCGGTTCCATATTTCCTTTGGATTGTGTGGATGCTGAGTAAAGAATGAGACAGCTATGACTGCAGAACACCAAACCCCCTTCAGAACTTAGTTGGGACTCCTTTAAAAAAAACAGAGAAAGAGAATTAGTTGCTTACATGATGTCAGAAATTCAGTGAGTAGTATTGTTTTAAAACTATAAAGAACGTTTCATTTAGTTAATCCCCTGACAAGGAAATTATTCTTTATAGGGTTCATTTATTTTCTTTTAGAATAGAAAATTTGAGCAGGACAAGAGCATGCTTTTTTTAAATAACAATAGGCTACAGGTTTGTCACGCCCATGAACTTGGAATTGCTACTACTCGAGTAGTGCAAGATGAAACTTTGTTTCTGGTCCATGTTACCAGCAGAAAAATATTGTAAGACCCATGTTTCTATTAATCTAATTCTGTCTAAGTTTTAGCATGCTAATATACATATAGTACAATTGATTGAAAATGCCATTTCATTTACTTTTGATTACAATATTATCAAACCAAATCAAATATCAGAACACATGTATACCTGTCCTTTGCCTTGCTCGTCTCTGGTAAATTTCCTCACACCGTTACCCAGGACAACCACTTTGCAGTGTCGACACCATTGTTGCTTTGGCCCTGGGCTGCTCTGTCCCTTTTTATACTGCTCTCCACCATCAAAATGACCTGAAAGAAACCAGAAGCTGTCAATAAAAAAAACATTCTCCAACCAGCTCTGATTAGCGTTAAACAGTAGCAACACAATTATCATTGAGAGCCATGTCATTTTCCTGTGACTAATGTGGTGTGATTCTGTATTCTGAGGCTATTAATCTGATTGAGTAGCTTTATTAAGTAAATATGTGACACAGATAAACAGATTTCAAAAGGATAGAGTTCAGGCAAAGATTGCTGCTGTTTTTTAGTTGCTTCTCCAGTTGTTCACAAAATCAATAGTGATTTTCTGTCACCACCTGAGCCAGACACAGAAACACTGCCGCACAGTTAACAACTGATGGATTAATAATGAGAGCTCGATTTCTATGCTATGATTAGACTTGGTGTAAGCAAACTCAAATTAAATGAGCTGTCAGATTAAATTAACATCTGTGTAGGAT